>VUQR01000160.1:0-13336 GCA_015108515.1 Hemichromis elongatus | reverse complement strand
CTGAGGGTCTTTCCTTCTCAAGGCTCAGTATTTGAAGTGAACTGCAATAACTAATCGGATTTGACCTAACAGTACACCGACAGACTCAGCTGGCATGTCTGCATAGGATTTTTTTTCTTTTGCTTTCAATGTGACAAATTAAGTAGTGATTTTGACCACAGATCAGGAATATAATACTTTGACCCATAGGACAGCATGCTCACTAGATTTAGCAGCTTTAGCAAACTACTTTTCATTTGCTCTCTCTAATTGTTTGTGACGGATACCAAGCTGCACTAGGCTAATCCTCCCTTTGGTAGTGGGAGTTACGACCTCATTACTCGGTGAGTGTTTCTGCTTTAAAATCTTGTGCAGCTCTGAGACAAAGGGTAGTGTATGCTCTCCAACTGTGCCACCAAACGGCCATTCCAGTAATTGTTTACATAAGACATGTCTACTACCTCTTATTTGACGAGGGCTTTTGGAAATTCAAGAACATCTCCATGATAGAAACTAACTAAATGACAGCTCAAGTGCATTTAAAAAAAACAAAGAGAGTTTTTTTTGTACTGCGATGTGCTAAAGTGGTTTTTATTCCATCTTTTTATATGTAGTCATTAGTGCAATTTTTCTGCTAAACAAACTCCAAAACTGCCTTTTCTTAGAATTAGCTGATGAGCAAATGGTGAATGTATTTTTTGTGCTGTTTTTATTAGTGTATAATTACAGGGTGATTGGTGCCAAATGCTAAAGGTGACTCAGGACCAAAACAAAGCAACCAAAATCTGTTTAATTATCGTGCTGTGGCTTAAATTAGACATAGAAGATGTGCATTAATTTTAGCACTGTTTTGTACTGTAGGTTAAACGAAACTTGGCAGACCAGGCATGACCACTCTTATATCAAAATTCAGCACTTGTAGGTGATTTAATTTGTTTTAACCAATTTTGTTATAGGTTTTTCTGAAATATCATCAACAGCCATTCTTGGTTTTGTATGGAGGCCCAAAGCAGTTCAAATTAATACAAAAAATAAACTGTGAAGTAAGTAATTTCTTGAAGAACTATTGATATGGTTAATTTAAAACAAAAAGCAAAAAACAAACAAAAAAATGTTTAAAATCAAAATGGAATATTAGTCTCAGTCTGCTTCAAATGGGACTTCGTATTCATTTTGATTTGGAGCAAGGGCAAGACACGTCTGGTTGTAAACTGGCCCGCCTCCTTCTACTAAGAAGAGACTTTATTCTAACTGAAAAACTTTTATTATTCACATTATTCTTGTTTTACAGTTGCATCACTCTAGGTGGAAAGACAGACAAGACACAGCCATGAACAATTACATTTGCAAGTCATTACAGATAAATTCCTTTGTAAACTAAAATTGACAATATTTTAAAAAATTAAACTGCTTATTATTGCTTATTAAATTTCATGTAATAAAGAAATCAGGTTGAGTCATTTTTACATTCATAAGCAAAGTTTTCAACAGTGAGGGCTGATGTCCACAATTTGTCTCAGTTAAGTCATTTAACATAAATTAATATAGTTTTGAGTGCTTTGGGCCTCCATACGCTGGGAAAATCTTGAAGCTGTTTGAATGTGTAACATCTTGGAGCTTTAATGAAATCATCCTTTTTTTTCTGTTTTAAAATCAGGCCTTCGTCATGTTATCAGTTATACTTTTTTGCTTCTCGTGATAAGAAGCTCTTAATCAGCCGTGGTAAACTGCACCTGGTCTGCTAGTTTTGTAAGACCCATGTCACGTTCACTGCTGTTGTGTCAGCCTTGCTAAATATTTTACATTCAGGTGTATTTGTTTAAGCTTGACTTGAAATGTGCATTTTTCTTTCTCAGTATCTATGGCACAAATGGATCCAACTTGATTATGAATGAAACTAAACTGTAACCTGATCACAGAAACGTGCTGCTTGCCATCCCGCTGTTGCTCAGGCATGAGTTTCAGGTGACTATCGAAGCACAAATGCAAATTGCAAGCGAACGTTTGGCAGGAGAGAGAAAGTACCGATCACTGCCGAGCCAATACCTCGAGCCATTTCTGTGAACAAGTGGGACGCCTGTGTGATGTGTTCAAGTGCGTCATTACTGTGTTTTGTATTGGCAATAACACATTCCTAGACGAGGTTTCTGTTACTGTGGAATACACTCCAAGGAATAAAATCTTTACATGCGAAGCCTTGAAACATCTTTGTTGTTTGTCTCCTTGTGTGTGTTTTATGACTCTAGATGTTAACACTGGGGAAGATACTCATCTAAGCACTGTAATAAAAGATTGTGTAATGGTTTATGGGTGTGAGAATATTGTGGTAATGGCAGACTTATTAACAATATTATGAAAACATTTGTTGCTTGGGTTGTTGACTGTAAGCTGAATTATAGCATGGTGGCTGCTGTTTCATAAATTAATTTTGGTCACGTTTTACCAGCTTTGAGCAGTACCCTACAAGCAAGGTCTTTAAATTGCCTGATTTATGAATGGAGTCTGGTTCCCACTAATAACATATTCTCACTTCAGTTCAATGAATCTTTTTTATTCATCCTGGTTGTAATTTATCTGCTTGAATTACTTATATTGGTATACTGATTCAGCGAGTTACACATTTACTGCACCCTTGAATACTGTTTAGCTGTGAAGCTGCGCATCAGTCTTTATGAGAAATCATCCAGGCGTATGAAATAATTGGTATCCCGAATAAGGCAGTGATACTTCCCCACATGTATGTGGTGCTGATTACTTCCCATCTTCTTCTGTTTACTTTATTGCCAACTCAGGCTGCCGCTTCATTTAAATAGTTAACCAGAGGCTTTGTAATGTGTGTGTGTTTTAATGATCAACTCTTATGCTTATGCATGGAGATAAGTACACATTTACAATGCTATTGATAGCACTGCTATTTACTATTGTTGTGAACACTTCAGTAGCTACTCAGAGAATGAACATTCTAAAAAACTGAAATGTTGAGTTGGCATAATTGTTTTTTAAATGAAGCATTAGGTGGAGAAATTATGAGGATGGGTGATGAAGCTGGAACACTGTCGTAACAGAGCTGTATACAGATAAAAGTACTTTGATAATGAGTTAAAACAAAAGTATTCTTGTAGAAGTATTTTGTTTAAAATATTGACACCTAATTTCTGTGTGTTTTTTCTTTTTTTTTTTTGATGGCCTGCGGTCTTTTGTTTAACATTTAGTGTAAGAAATATTACAAAACACTGAAAAAAACTTTATTTTTTCATTTATAATTTTTTAAGAAGCTGTGGCACTGGCAGGTTATACATATAGTATTCTCCTAGCTTAGAAAGACTACAATTAACTTACTAATGCTATCACAGTCAGGCAAGAATCTGATTCATTTTTAAACTACTCGGCCACATGTGTCAAACTCAAGCACAGTCCTTTGGAAATGTAAATCTGGCCCAACAGTTAATTCAAATTCAGAAAAACTGCAGCTAATTTGAAGTTTGTAGGGTTCTTTTCTGTGCATCTGGTTTCACACTGGAAAGGTGGGCTGCATGGTACATTTAAACTATTAAGTAATTTATTTATTTTAGTTATTTTAGTGAAATTTACCATAAGCATAGTCAGATTCAGGCTTTTGCCTTTGAGAAAGATATGGAAGTGTTTAAAAATAAATAATGGCTAAATAAGATAATACTGGATAATTACGGAAAAAATTAAGTTAAAAGTAACAAGTATATAACAAATGGCTTTAGAAAGTTGAATGGTAGAGTACATAAGTCAACAGTATAAAATGTGACATAAAACTATAGCTTAATGAAATAAAAACTAATCTTTAATCATAATAAATACAATGCAATGAAATAAATATAAATTAAATAAATATATTTTGTAATAATATCATATGGTGTCAAGTTGAGGTAACTGCTAAGGCTTTGTTTTGCTAAGGCCTTTCTGTGAACTTTGCATGTAAGAAGGCTTTATTGGACATACCGTCTTTCCCTCTGAATCTGATACCCCTGACAAAAACCGAAAGATGCCTTTAGAAGCAGCAAAATCCGAGCTTTCCCACGGGACGCGAAAGCAGCCTAAATCGCTGACAGCCAACACTGGGGGGCGGGGTCCCGTGACGTCAGGGGGTGGAAGAGAACAGCAGAGCAGGAATCAAAACAAGAGACGGACACGCCTTCGCTCCTAAAGGTTATACCAGCTTATTTCTTAGACCTGCTGCACTAAATTCAACCCGCGGTGCACGAAGAGGCCCAAAAGCATCACCACAAAGAGAAAAGCCCGCATTAAAAACAAAGCACTGCAAGGGTCCACTGCAGAAATGGAGTCCACAGAAATGTCAGACAACGCTGACAGGAGCCGTTGATAGAGGTCGAAAATAACACTTGACACCCGAATCCTGTAAAATGCCCAACCAGAAGAGCAGCAAGGGAAAGAAAAGCAAACGCACGAACAGTAGCGGAGATGAGCAGGAAAATGGAGCCTGTGCGGCCGCAACAGGAGGCGCGGCCGCGGCGGCTGCACCCAGGAGCGAGCGCTCAAGTGGTAAGAGAGGAAACGGACGCAGATGTAGTGAAGTTTGGTGATGCTGCCTTCCTGCCAGGGGGGGAAGCCCTGTCTGTCTGTCTGTCTGCACGACTGTGACATACGTGCACTGCAACGGTGCAAATGTCTCGATCCCCCCATCCACTTGTTCCTTACACGTCAAGCCCAAACTTCGTTTAAAATGTGCGGCATTACGGTTCCGTAAATAGTGGCAAACATGGGCCACATTTGTCGAGCACGATTTCAGGCCTTGCATAATTGTAGCTGTTGGAGTAGCTATTGCTCAACTGCGCTCAAATCGTGGTTGGGAAACTGATTTTTTAAAATTATTTTTTAAAGGTCATGGGGTTTGTGTGGACACATGACGATTGCCGAGCAGCAGGCAAAGCAGTTAAATATTGCTGAAGTTGTAGGTGCTGCTTAATGTTTCGGATTTAAGGCGAACTTGACAGCGGCTGCTGTTGGTGTTTCTTAAGTCGATTGTGGTCGTAGTTTTTTATTGGCTTCAGAGGTGGATGATGGGAGAGAAACGAAATCGCGAAATTTATGAATGGAGTTCGGCTCCTCGGAACTCCTCTAGGAATAAAAGGGATTATCGGCAGTGAATGTGACGCGCAGTGCCGTCAAAAGTGGCCACAAGAGGTGTTAACGACACAGCGCGACCCTTCTTTTATTTCTTTGTCTGCACGTGCACGTCAGTGATCGCGAGCTCTCTCGCAGGCCTCAGCTGTCTTTTCCTGACGGGCACCTTGTCAACAACAGTTTTTCGGTTGTGGCCTTCCTCCTCCAGGGTAATACTGACAGCTCACCGCTTGTGTGCGCACTCAAGTTCAAATGCAGCCCACACAGTTGTGGAGCTGCTGGGGGGGAAAGGGGGTGCATTCATACAAACTATAGATTAAACAAAGCTTGAGACTGCAAACCACTTAACAGCAAACCTCATCTTAACTGTCAGGTATTGCTAGTGCAGCATTACACATCCAGTGACAACAGATTGTTCTTACGGTGTTATAAGACTAAGTAAAGCCCCGCTTTGACAGTTTTAAAAGGGAAAGCAAAGCACAAATCGGGATTTTTACTGAGTAACTCAGCAGAGACGTAACGTACAAACTGTATAAGCAGTTAGTAATTACGCATATTTATTTTTTTAGGTCACAATGTAAAGTGCAGGTTTGCAAAACCAGAAGGCAGGTGGTTCCAAGAGGGGTTTAGACCTTTTAATAGAAAATCATATCATCTATCATTTGCAGCAGGTTTCTCCAGATGTGGATTAAGCCTGTTCCTGCACTAAAAAAAGAAAATTCATTGAAGACCTTCATTGATGGTATGAGAGAAGCCTTTAACTGGCAGTGGCAGCCCTCTTTAATTCTATCAAGTTGAAGTTGCAAAATCTCTGCAAAGCTCTTGTTCTGCAGATGCTGAAGCCTGAACACACTTGTAGATACCAGAGTGAGACACGGTGTTAAAAGTGGATTGTTTTCTACTGTGCAGTGAGTAAGAGGGTGAAGAAGAAGAAGAAAGCCCTGCAATTGTACCGGAAAAGGAAGGAGGAAACTACCCTCCTCCCCACGCACACCCACAGTGTATTATCATGAGCTATTGCTCTCATAGAGACTGTGTGGCCACATTTTGTTTGATTCACATCCAGATTTGAGAATTGGCATCCTGTGAATAGAGCTGCTCACAGGATGGCCTACTTGAATTTCATAAATAGATGCAGATGAGGCAGCAAGGACACCGAAAGCACCCTTTTAACATTTTCACCCCATGTTGCATCTGTTTGCAATGGAGCTTAGGATGGAGAATCCGAGGGAAAATGTCACCCAAAATGCATTTGTGCTGAAGACATGAAGAAATTATTGCCTTTGAATTAAAATAATAATAATAATAGTAAAAATCCCAAAGTGGTGTATTCAGTTTGCAAGAAAACTCCACAAGTCTCTTCAGTTTCTAAAAATTCGAGACACTGAAAAAGCAAAAGCTCTTGTCTTTGGAGAAGCTGAAAGCATCATACGTGCAGTTTATGAAGGTAAAATTAGCTTCTAGGGTTTTCTGTTATTTATTTACTTAATTTGAAGACTTCCTTCTAGACTCTTGTACAGTAGATGAATAGTAAATGTTACCACTGGATTAAATAGTACTGGAGTTTAATGCTAACTGGTTATTAGAATTTTCTCTGGAGGACAAAAGGTGCCAAACTAAAACAACTGAATTACTTGAAAAATTAAATGGGAACCCAAAATAAGCTGGAGAGGTAAATAAGGAGGATATTAAGTCCAACATGTATTATTTTTATTTTATTTGTAGAGTGTTTATTAATACTTTTATTAATTTATTTTTAACTTTAGCTATTTCTGATCTTCATATTCTATTTTTATTTTATTTTATGTATTTTAGATTAATAGATTTATTGTTTGATATTGTCTGTTAGAAGAGTGAAAGACATAGACTGGGCTGTAGACAGAAAAGAACAAAATCACCCTCATTATAAATTGCTCAGTTACATTTGTTGTCAAATATCTGATAGGTGTAGATCAGTGTTGTCATATAAGGCGTGTATGAAAGAGTAAAAATGTACATTTGAAGATTGGTTTGAGAGGCTAGCCTGAGATGGTTTGCAGGAGAGGGATAGTGAGCATACTGGACAAAGGATGTTGAATATGGAGCTGCCAGGTAGGAGAAAAATAGGAGGATTAATCGTTCATCTTTTACTTCTGAGAAACTTCTGAGAAACTCTCAAAGATGCTCTCAAAGATGCCAATCTTCTTACTGACCTGTTGTGTTCCTCCAGCGGTTTCTCTTTGGTATTACTTACTTTCCCCACCTTTTGTTGTCTCCGTTTAAACCTTGTTTTCTATGCTCTGTTGTGAATAAGATATAGGTTGATGAGATTTTCATATCATTGCAGTCTGGTTTCATTTACATTGCACGGATCATTTCAACTTTTTATGAATTGGAGTTATAAATAAAGTTGGCTTTTTTCCCTCCTTTCTTCTCTCTGCTCATTCAGAGGTCCAGTGTGCAACCCCCCTCGGCTGCAGCTTGAACCGTGCCATTGACCTGGAGAAGGACGACTGCCAGAGGGTGGTTTGCAACAGCGAGCTCTGCCCTTATGGCAACTGGATGCATCTACAGTGTTTCTACGAGTGGGAGAGCTCCATCCTCGTCCAGTTCAACTGCATTGGCCGTGCACGGTCCTGGAATGAGAAGCAATGCCGACAAAACATGTGGACCAAGAAGGGCTACGACCTGGCCTTCAGGTTCTGCTCCTGCCGCTGTGGCCAGGGTCACCTGAAGAAGGACACCGACTGGTACCAGGTGAAACGCATGCAAGACGAGCGTAAGAAGAAGTCGTCGGAAAGGAGCTCAGGCAGGCCTGGAGCCAGCGGAGGGGCTTCAGGGTCCGGGGATGGGTTTTTTGAGGAGCCCAAGAAAAGCAAACCACTCGGAGGAGCTGTGGGAGGAGCCAAACTAGCTAATAGGGCCTCTAGTCAGGAGATGCCTCGTAGACAATCAGTGGACCGACAAAACTCCTCAGAGAGAGGTGGAGCAGCAGGAGGAGGATATGCAATAGGAGGGCCTTTACCTTTGGGGCCTCCTCAGAAATCTCCATGTGACTCCCCGGGACAGTCTCCTCCTACTGGCTTCACCTTCTCCCCCACTGCACCTGTTGGGTCAGGAGGTGGGGGAACAGGTTTGCGGGGTTCCCGTCAGCTGGGAGAGTTCTTCAAATCAGCCGTCCACATGGACGCACAGAGGAAACACCTGCTGGTTGGGGGATCTCTCGGTCGGAGTGGAGGCTGCTCCCTGGGAGGCTCTGGCGGTGCAGCCGGTGCTCCTCACTTAGATGCAGGATCTGTCCTGCCGCTGCAGCTATCTTTTACCCTCCCGCTTCACCACCGGCTCACCTCTGGCAGTGTGGGTGATGGTAGCCACCCTCACCCGGTGCAGTTCCTGAGGAGGCTGGACCTCTCGGAACTGCTCACCCACATCCCGCGCCACAAGCTCAACACCTACCACGTCCGCATGGAAGACGATGCCCAGGCAGGCCAGGGAGAGGAGCTGCGCAGGTAGGGCTTTTGGGAAATGAAGTTTCTAAGGCTTAAAAAAATTTCCTACAACATTTATTAAACGTTTAATTTGGGACACGATGAACCCTAGGTGCAAGTGATAAATCTGAAATATAATTTTTTTCAACCCAAACAAATAAAATGCAAATCTACGAACTAATTTTTTTTTTTTAAACTCAGAATTTTCTGCTTTTTCACTCACTTTCAGTTCAGTCCTTGTACCTAATCATTTACGAAGAAATTCTTTGCTTGTTTGTTTATTAAGCTTAATACTGAACTATGTCTTGTTCACGTTTAAAATAGGCACCTAGCCCACTGACACAGTTGTGTTTGTACACAATAGACAACTTAGACAACTTTGTAACATAAAAATGTTACAATTTATTTATTTAAATATATGAAAAATTCTAAAGATAGTGCAGTTTGAGAGGCATAAAGTATTGCTTTTGAATAACAAAAAAGGGGATTCCCAAACAGCTATTAGCTGAAAACTTGGCATGTCACAGCATGGTGTGAAGTGTGTGCTTAAAAATATTGAGGAAACTGGAAAAGTGGAGGCCAAACAAAAAGTGACAGGCCTAAAAAAAAGTGGATATCTGAAAGGATCTCAAAGGGAGGGTGGCTGTCAAGAAGCCATTCATAAGGAGGGCAAACACAGAAAAGGCTGAGGTATGCCAAAGTACACAAGAGTGAAAAGTACAGAGTGATGAATACAAGTTTGAATTTGTATGCACTGAAGATGTCAGGACAAAGGTGAAACACTGTGTCTACAGCCATCTGGAAAAACACAGTGATCTTGGAGATGTTGCTGAAATTGATGGAAATATAAACGCTGAAAAGTTCTATCATTTTGATCCACCATCTGGAAACTGTCTGATTGGCGACAGCTTCATGTTTTGTCCAGCTTGTTAAAATTGTACAAACTCTTTTGGGATACATATTTACATTTGCACATCTTTCACTAAATCCCTTCGTGTATTTCCCATCTTTCTAACAAAATATAAAGAAATGAGTGGTGGCCAGAGACTTTTGCATAGTTCATCAGAAAAAAAAAGCTTCATAAAATATATAATTTCTCTATTACAATTCTCTGTTATCACTGTTTTTAGCAGAATTTGGACTGCGAGTAATGATTAAAACAAAGAAATGATTGTTCATTTAAGTCATGAGCTTCAATGCCACAATCATTTCTGCTGATATCCTACATAGAATAGAATGTCTGTCTGTGCCTGAAGTTTCAGTGCAAGTGATTTTATGATGGTTCTTTTTACTGTGTCGCCACCCTATAGGTTCATCCTGTCAGCTCTCAGTGCGAGCCAGAGAAACGTGGTCAACTGTGCACTGTGCCACCGGGCGCTGCCTGTATTTGAGCAGTTTCCTTTGGTGGATGGGACGCTGTTCCTCAGCCCTTCACGCCATGATGAGATTGAGTACGATGTCCCGTGCCACCTTCAAGGTCAGACATGGTTTTAACTGCATGGAATGAGGCCTGTGCTTAATTTGTGGAGGTAAATATTCATGCATGTATGAGTCTGAGATAAATTATTTGAGTTTTCTGAAATTTCTCTCAGCATTGAGCAGTCTGATTTTGAAGCATTCATAAACAGACTTGAATGCTTTTGAACGGCAATCTTCTGCTTTTTCAGTGGTCGCCATGGTTGCTAACCACCAATTAATTCAGTGTATTTACGATGCCTGGCTAGAAGATAGACTGAAGATAGAAATAGTGTAACTAGAGGACCTCACAAGGACTTTTTCTGAGATTATTTTTGTCACCTTATTCTGTCTTTAATATATAGCAACAGAGAGTTGGGAAGGGGGGGGGGTGACATCAGATTTGGTGAGGATGTACAGCCTGTTTAGTGTACATGGGGCAGGGAGAATAGGGACAAATTCATAAGGGAGGCTTCTAACCTCACCCATAAATAAGTTCGTCATTTGTTTTTGCTTTGTCTATTTGCATGTTTTTTTCTAAGTGGCAGCGCACTGAGATCTCAGGGTCACCGTCTTGTTAAGACTACTGCAGAGTACGACAACAGAACTGCCGCTAATCATGAAAAATGTATATTCTCAGGGGTTATAAATAAATTATTAATACATCATGATGCTCAATTATACATTCCTGCTCCTTTAAAGTGTTTTCAAACTGTGTTTTCCTTATATAAAGAGAAACTGATCCATCAGCAAGCCCAATATTCACTGTGTGAATAGACATGAAAGGTTTTCCGTTGGCTTCTGCACAGTCCTACATGAATGTGAATCAGCGTGAAGCTTCTTTGATGTGCTGGCCTTCAAGCTTTGATATGTATGTCCTTGATATGCATCAGTATGAAAGGCTTATTTATTCCATTTTTGCTGCTTTTTGTCAGGCAGAATTTAAACGTTGGGGAAGAAGTAGCTTAATTTGTGTCCAACAGATCTGAAAAGAAAGAGTTCGGTTAAGCTAGACTAGCCATACTTTTCTAGAGGGGAGGTTATATTTGAGCTAGAAACAGGAGAAGTAAGTAAAAACCCCCAAGAGAACATAATCATAACTCAGGCTTGAAGTATATAGCAAAAACATGATAAACAAGAAGCACTCAGTGCTCACTCTCTAGGCAGTATTTACTTTTAAGGGAATAGTGCAGTAAAAATCACATAAGGGCAGCATGACAGGTGTTTACTTTGAGTACACAAACATCATGTAGGAGTAGGTAATGGATAATAGGTATTGGATTGCATTAGATTGGATAAATGCTTTTATTTGTCGGTTGAAGTTGCCTGCAGCTGATTTGTAAATACGTGAACATGAATAACTTGAGCCTATTATATAAGATGTAACACTTTTTTGGGGTTATCTTGAGAGGAAAGCAGATGTCAAATGTAAAAGTCAGGTCAGAGGTCAAATGTGACACGATATTTGGATGAAAATTATAATTTCATATTTAGAATCACCCATATGCTAGTATCATTTTCTAAATGTTTGCCAAAACAAGTGTAGTTTTAAAGATAAAAGACATTTAAGGAAGTCTGAAATAACATAATAATTAGAGTCCTCATTTATCATTCGCTACATTATATGTCTATATATCGTGAGTACAAACAATGAGTGTAAAAAGTTGTTTTTAAATAGCTTTGTGTAGCATTATTATTCATTTGGCTTTAAGAACAATCAATTGACCTTGAAGAAGAGGTCAGAGGTCAAATTTAACACGCTATCTGCATTCTTTATACGGTACTTTTTATATGTTGACGATACACTTTAGACTTTTTGGACATTTTGCACCAATACACAACCCTGAAGACCTCGGTGGATGGAAGTTAAACTTTAATGGATTGTTAACACGACCTCACTTTATACTGGTCCAAAGTTTTTTTTAGAATTGATTGAAAACTTTTTGAGCAATCATGTTTAAAGAAAGAAAGATGGACACACAACTGCTACGAAAAACAAAGCCTCCTCGGCGGCAGTAATAAATGACTGTATAATGGAAAAAACACCAGAGCAACAGACACACAAAAATGTAAAAGTGTATATATATACTGCATGAATATGACAGTGGACTTTTTTAATTTAATATAATTTCTTTAATGTGTTATTAATTGTTCCTTTTGGCTCTTTCAACAGGACGGCTGATGCACCTCTACGCCATCTGTGTGGACTGTCTAGAGGGCGTCCACAAAATAGTCTGCATCAAGTGCAAGTCACGCTGGGATGGGAGCTGGCACCAGCTGGGCACCATGTATACCTACGACATACTGGCGGCTTCACCGTGTTGCCAGGTAGAAACACTGAGGGGCATAGAATAGGATGCTATTGAAATAAAGAGGGAAAAAAAGAAGAACAGCAACAGTAATATGACAGACAAAAGAGATAAGAGCAAAAGTCAAAGACCTTCCTCGTATTACTAATTTATGACAAATAGGTACGGTGACAGGATGCTCCATTTCTGCTGGGTGTGTAAGCAGGTGTTTACCAAGGTTAACCATATATGAGGCGATAACAATTCAGTGCTGTGTTTACAGCTTTTTACGCTGTCACTTTGAGCCAAAAAGTCAATTAAAAAAGCTCTAAACCAAATCTAAAGATTAAACAGCTGCAGCTCCCACAAGGCTATGACCGTGTTATTAGCAGATGCCAACATTTGCTCATGGACACCAAAATAGCCGTTAGCATCGATCTGACAAGAGTAGTACCCGTATCAGTAATCACTAAAGTGAAATGATTCAATACCAATTTAAAAAGTCAAGCAACTAATTTTATGAACTATCGTGGAGCAATGTGAAAGTTGTGTGTTTGTATCTGGTCACACTTCTGAGTATGAACACTTTGACTCCATGTTGTTAATATAAAGTTTTGGTTGTCTGACTTGAAATGGGATTAATAAATCTTCCTTTCTGGGGTAAAATAATCTCAATAAGTAAGATCCACTTACCTGCTTTTTAGTGGAAATCAATTACTTGGTGGTGCACAATTCAAATTATATTGAACAAACCTCCCAATGATAACCGTGTATTTGCAAAAAAAAAACAAAAAAACCCTGCACTTTTCCAAAATGTTAGTTGTAGAGAACTGAAAATGGTCATTTGTTGAATTTGCATCATTAGGAGGTCATATTTAGTGAAACGAAAAGCTATTTCGATCAAATACATCGTAACAGGCCAAGTTAACGTAGGAGCCCTTCTTTGATATAACATTCAATAGTCCTGCATCCACTGAACTTGTGAGTTTTTGGAGAGTTTCTGCTTGAATTTCTTTGCAAGATGTCAGGTTC
>VUQR01000159.1:0-10094 GCA_015108515.1 Hemichromis elongatus | reverse complement strand
GGTCTCAGACCCGGTAAATCCACTGGGTAGACTAATTGCTTTACAGACAACTTTATTTTATTTATTTTCTTTTAGTCTAAAGAAAGACAAGAGCATCCTAAAACACTGAAGTTTGGTGAACCACCCATTTCTGAAACAGATAAAAAAACAGCCAGAGATAAAGCCTCTGCTGTGGGCTTTTTTTCTTCTCTGCAAAGACTTAATCCTTTAGTTGTGCTTGTATGTTTCACACCTCTGGTTTTAATGCCATTAATTTTTTTACTTGTGATCTGATAGGTTCAAATACATCCATTCCCAACATTAAATCAAATGGATAAGGAAAGCAACCACGTTCCAAGATGAGCACCAGAACAAACATCCAAGTTGACAGTGGGACTAGTTTTGCTTTCACTGTGACCAGTCCATCAAGGTACTGATGCCAAAGGACACCTTGTCTGTATCTCTGAGATGATGCCAGCAGCTTTGACAAAACAACAGTAATTGAAGCCCAGGGAATTAGAACAGGCTCATACGGAACCTTTCCACCTTGTATCCATCCTCTGTTCACAGATATATTCTCTTTGCCTCTCTTGTCCACAATATTTCTTCCCTCGTCCCCCCATCTTGATAGTACCTTTGGAAATCCTCAGCCACAGGTAGTGTTGACGGAGCTTTTCTGTGAGCACCCAAATGCAAGACTTGGTCTTCTAAAGTCATGAAGGAGAAGGAGAGTAAGCCAGAAATGAAAAAAGATGAGATTGTGGTGGCCTCATTCACAGGAGAGTGATTGTAGGGTAGCATTGTTGCTGAGGTCAGGAAGAACACTCATCCCCTGGATTTGCACCCAAACTACAATATACAGCAGGATTTGTGACAGCAGAAATCCAATTTCTCCTTCAGGGTCTACACGATTACTCATGGGCATGGACCTTGCTTTAACATATTACTGTTAATAGAACCTTATGTTGCTACAGCTCTTCCTTATAGTATGTCCCAATGCGACTATGTATCTGTTATTTTTTGATGCACAGACAGCATTATTGTTTTTTAAAGACTTTACAAAGATGGGTTAGTGATGTTTTCCCCACTCCACACAGGGTCATAATCATACAGGCTCAGATACAGATATTCACCTCCACTGATATTTGGTTAAATGTCCCTTAGCAAGTTGCACCTTGACCAGATGTTTTTGGCAGCTGTCAACAACATTGTGACATAATCCTGGATGGATATTAAATAGGCATAGACCACAATTTTTCAATAGGCTTGAAGTCCTGGATCCTTTATGTTAGCCTGTTTTATCAATTTCAAAACCAAATCTGATGCATATTTGTCATCATTGCCCTGTAGTGAAACCCAACTGTGTCTAAGTTCCAATCATCCAGCTAGAGGTAAAGTTGAAGAGTTTGGAGGCAGTCATCTTTCATCATTATTCCATCCACTTTATGCAAAGTTCTAGTAGCTCTAGCAGCCAAGCAGCCCCGGAGCATACTGCTACCACAAACGTTCTTGGCAGCTGGCACAGTGCTCTTAGGTTTAAAAGCTTCACTCCAAACAGGCCTCTTGTCATTGTGGCCAAACTGCCTCGTCTGACCATAAAACTTTACTCCACATGCATGCATGTGAGAATATGCAAATATCTCCAAATTTCAGTTAATCCTGAAGGTGCTGATTTTGCATACTTTTAAGGTATTTCAGAGATGTTTTAACCCTTACTGGTCTTAACAAAAGCATCATCACTCTTCATAAAAGTAAAACTCTTGTCTTGGGAACACCAATACTGAGACTCGTCCAGAATCCTCCACATATTAAACGCATTCTGTCTGCATAGACCTTGTTTGAACTGTTGAGGAAAGCGATTAAGAAAAACATTTTTATCAAGTATTTAAAGCTACTTTGCATATAGCCACAAACTGCAGACACAACTCGTGTGAGTCAGATAATGAATGAACAATTAAAGCCACATTTAGTCTTCATATACAGTTTCCATGCAGATCCGGGAGCTTTGGCTTTGTCACATCTTACATGTCATGTCTCATTAGTACATTTCATATCTCATTTTATAACTCAGTTTATGCCTAATGATGGGACATGGTTGTTTTCTATTTCGGTTTTGATCAGTGTTTTTTAAAACTACAAATGTTTTGGAGTCAGGGGACTCTGTTCAAAAGCACTCAGTCCCTCCTACACAGTATTAATAAGCTGAACTATTTGTTCACGTAATATTTGCCATGGGAGCTAAAGTAAAGTAACAGAGTATACTTTGGGTAGAGGTACTCTGTCAGTGAAAAAGAAAAAAACAGAATCTGGCGGATGTTGTTAAAAAGTATACAACAAAACTGAGCAAAAGGCCAAGAGCTTGTCCTCAGGCGTGGGAAGTAACAGAGTGCAGACACTGAAATGAGTACTTTGTGTTATTCGGCAGTTCCATGACAATACTTTAGTGGAGGATAAATAGATTAGTTTTCTGTGGTGAAATTACAGTAAAGCACTGTGTTGGATGAGGACACAGAGGCTGTGGTGTTTACGGTCGATGTGAGGTCGCATAAAATGTAGCAGAGATTAAAAGGAATTTTAGCTGATGATTCGTAGATTACCTCACTGAGTTGCACTTTTATACTAACTTCATATTGTCCAGCATAAAGACACTATGCTGTCAGCGTAGAGAAAATTGATGTTTTCATGAAAATCTCTCAAGACTGCATGTGAAATATTGGGTTACATCCTGTTGAATTCAGCTATGTAAATCCACAGAGAGCATCAGTAGCAGCACAAGTCCGCTGATCACAACCTGTACGCAAAGACGCTCACAGTACACGCGGTACATATTCTTCTTCCCCACGCCGAGCTAGTACAACTGACCTTAGGCTTCCCCCTGCCTGCTAAATGCCATTTTAACCTTTAACTTTACTTATTGCACTCCAAAGAAACACAGCTAACGTTAAACTGCAGGATAATTAATAGTGAAGGTCAAGTAAACTAATCTTTTCTAATGTCAGCTGTCCACACAGCAGCACTTCATTTATCCAAAGACGATTGTTACAGTGACTACCAAAACCTGTGGGACCTATGTGTTGGCGTACTAATCACATTATTTGTCTGCAAAGATGAATTTATGACGATTATTTCACAGGAATGTGTTACAGACTAAAAGTGAGAGCAGTGCAGTGGAGATTTGTGTTGTGTTATGTTTTGGTAAAATCTTTCATCTTTTTTTTTCCTTCTCAGAGATTCACTGGATTTAGATAAAGATCAAAGACCAATTTGATTTTACTGTAAAGATTTATACAGATACGAAGATGTGAAAGCAGCATTATGTTTACAGTGAAATTTAAAAAATGGCACTAAATCCAATAAGCATGAAAACATTCATGAAAAAATCCTTTTGGTCATAATCATGCAGCCTTACTCAGTACTACAACTTCCTGTTTTACTTGATTAGCTTTAATCGGAATCTGAGTATTTTAATAATCCCTAAGGAAACTATGTGGGTTAAAGTTGCTCCAAGACAATAACAGTAACAGACTAAACTATTTAAACAATACAATGTGTCACTTTAGTTTCTTTTTTTTTTAACATATTTGGTCCTCATACATAGTTATTTTATTTCATGAACAATAACACCATGAAATTACTGAAAACTGAACGACACCACAGTCAAAGGTTGGTAAAGAGTATGGTAAAGTTTTTAACTAACACTGGGGATGGACTTGGGATTAAAGTTGAAGTTGAATTAAACAACGGTATTCTAACTGAAAGGAAACTACCTATGTATGAAAGCTAGCTGTAAATGTGCAAGTTTTGCTAATATGATTATCTGTCACAATATTTTTTTCTGGGATCCTTGGGTATCCATGCAGACAGTATGGGAGTAAATTTAGAAGAAAAAAAAGTCAATTTAAAGCTTCAGCTTTACGTTGGATGATTTCTCCAGAATTGTGTACATGGCTCTTTGGTTTGGATCAGCTGCACTTTTTTTTTACAGTCTACAGTAGACCAAGTTCAATGGGAGAGCACGAGGATAAAGGTTCCAGCACTTGGTCCAGCTGCTTATAGCAAACTCTGTGTGTGTGTGTGTGCAGCTGTATGCATGCATGTGCAGTTAGTGGGCAATTTAATTCAGACTCAGTGAAATGATTGTCAGGCAAATTGCTGTTTTCCCTCATGCTTTCCCAGAGCCGTGGTTCCATTCTCAAGTAGGAATGGCACATAAGAACGCATGCCAACAACAGCGTGGCTTCCTCTCCTTCATTCACCTACAGTGTGTACTGGGCTTACAACATGTTTGCCACAGAAACAAGGCTTCAGTGGACAGGCAGGATTACATGCTCAAATTAAAGCCACAAAGAAATACACAGAGGTACACAGGAATACATCTATTTCAAAATATATTCATTTCTAAAGAAAACATTGTAAAGAAAAAGATTTTAGGCAGATACAGACACATTCCTGTAAAGGCCAAACTAAGCACAACGATTAAAAAGCAAAAACAACGTGATATCAGAGTTAGATGAATCTAAAAGGATTTAGCTATAAATCGGAAGCTCACCTTGGCTTACTGATCCTATTAGCTGATTGAGCTGCTGTGGTATAGCAAGCTGTCCTCTGATTGGAGGGTTTGCAGAGCCATCCCAGCTTGGCAAATTTTTCATTGACATTATACTTTTGGTTTTTCAAACTGCAGATCAGTCCGTTACATGACATCTATGCGGTCATTGTAATGCACTTTAAAACCACTACAGTTACTGTTTATGCTCTACAGTCCATGTAACATTGCTTAGCTGTTCAGCTCATATTTTGCTCTTCAGTGTCATTGCACTCACAACATTGTTTTTGGCAGCAGCTGTTTTCTAAGGGAAAACTCACTGTGCACCATCTGCTCAGCAGCAAAGAACACACAGACATACTTAGAAACCAGTTAGACTAACTATATGGAGCAGAAAACACCTAAAGAGTGAAATATTTTTCTTATGAGTTTGTTAAGATTTTTAAAAAAAAAAGTATAATAAGGTCACACGACACCACACGTTATCAGCCTGTGTGTCCCCAGCATCCCTCCTCTCTCCTCTCTCACTCGGCTAAAGACAAGAAATGATGACTCTAATCTGAAAACTTGACCAAAGGAAAGAAGAAAAAAAAACAAGTGTCATTTGAATCCTGGTGTAAATCAAATCACACATGGGGCTTAAAACGTACCCTGTTCTTCTCTGGTATCATAGTTCTCTTCTTTCTACAGCTACCATTGACCCAAAAGCCTTACCATTACTTTTGTGCTGCACAAAAATACAAGTTGTCCATTCCTAAAAATATCCAGGGATTACATTTCCCATTTGTACTTGGTAATACAAACTAAGCTACAAATACAATTTCCTTGAGGCAGGTTTGCACATGTATAATGATATGTGACTTTCTCCAATATATGATAAAAATACTGGGCCTGATATGAACTTGAGTGAACACATGTTCAGCTCCAGATCACACAGTACCAGATGATACTCATTTACTTTAAAGCGTTTGAATTAATTTATTTGCCCTTTATTAAAAGTGAAGCAGCCCACGCCACATCTGAATAACAATGCCTGCACCATGTGTTGGTCCATCTGGCCATGATCCACAGCCATACAGCACCACGCGTTGACTTTTTCAAAATGTGAGGCCTCATCTCACAATATAATATATAATATATGTATGCCTATCAGTTTGTCTATATATGGTTGTCTTTTGCAAATCAGTTTGAAAAATGAATTTAACAAATCAAGTATTGGTTTGCTGAATATGTCTTGGACACAAATAAAATTATCTTATTAGAATTTGACTCAAACGGGGGGTAAATAGCTCTCTGCAGTGGTTTTGGCAGTGGTCACTGACGATGGGGATTTGGGGTAACTTACTATGTGGTCCATGTTCTAAGTGGCGTTATTGATCTATGACCATGCTAAAAAAATGTAGGTAATATGATGGCAAAGAATCAAAGAACCAAAACCAGACAGCATTTGTGTTACGGAGTGGAGCTGTCATTGGGCTCTGGAGATGTGGGAGATAAGAAGCTAACAGAAGAGTTGAATGAGGTGCGCCGCACAGCAGTTTCAACAGCACTGCAACCAAATGTGACATGCACATTAAATATGCTCTCATTAATGTGAATCTATTAGCATGCTGGCCTTTTACAAAAGTTATCAGATTATAAATAGTATGAGCCACAGATAATAAAAGCCTGTATAATAAAAGCTTATCAGAAGTAGCTGGTCTCAGATATTCTTCCTTAGTTAAGTGTTTCTTTTCTCTGATGCCTGATATCAACCACTGGAGTCTTCTAATACCTAAAAACTTACATTCTAAATTAATTCTTCCCATTCTAAATAAACTGGTTCTACACTTGTGACTGGACAGTATAAAAAAACACGATTTGCCAGATTCCACAATTGTGAATCGGCCCAGATGGGTCCAAGTGATGTCAGTTTTGTTGTCGGAGGGTGAACACAGGGGTCTAAGCAGATGGCTGCCATTTTTTTGTGACTGTGCAGAATCATCTGCAGCGCACTACATTAACTTCATGTACATTGTTCAGGTTGACTCCAGGTTGAGAAACAGTCTATTTGCATAATAATAGCAATGCCAACCGGTCTCTGGTGTCTGCAAGCTAAGCAGTTTGGCTCACCATTTCAGATTTGTCATTTAAGATAACGATGTGCAACATTGTCCACATTTAAAATTTTTAAATGACTGAATGTCGTAAACTGTGACCACGTTAAGACTGACATGTTTACGACTCGGCTGTTTCTAATTTGGTCACAGGACGTGAGAGTAGTGACTTGCAATACGATGACTTCTGCTCTTACATCTCCCTGTTTACTGAAGTAATAAATCAGTTTCAGAACTGACCCACAGGAAAAAGTGCACACCCACATGAGCTTTGACACCCGTTTGTGTTTGGAGAGAGCTGATGGATTATCCAGTAGCAGGTCACAGACGCTGGCTACACTTAATAGAATCACAGTCTCCCAATTCTTGCGACTGCCATGCAAGTCCATATAACAATGTGACATTAGATGCTTTGTGAGTTTGCTGATCCTAACTGGGAGTAACACCCTGGAAAATGAGAGAAAATGTCAAATAAGAATGAAGCACAAACAACAGAATCTATCATTTTGTTAGTGTTGAACAGTAATTACATGTATGATTTGTATGAAAATCAGGGAATTTAACTAATACAGAGGTTATGGAGACACAGCCACTTGTATCCAGTCCTCCAAAAAGCCAAATGTAGATTGCTTTATGGTAGTGATGTTATTTGTAGACAGCACAGCACAAAACTACAAGGCGTAGATGATGGTCTGCACAGCTCTGCATAGGACCTGCAGGCTACAAGGACTATATAACACTGAGTTGCTTTACAGCCATGTTATAGGAGTAGGGACTGTCTGACTCAAAGGACAGATCAATGGATGAGTTCAGTGGTGTCAAAACAGAACAACAACACTAACACATATTCACAAGCTTAAAGACAGAACATAAGCAATCTTCTTTTTAGAATTTAAGGGGGCAAAACTAAAACCAAGAGCCAATAAAAATAGTTGCGGGCAAGTAGATGTTGCATGCATTCAAGAGTTAAATGCTCCTTCCACTTCAATATGCTTCAGGTTAATGCATTTTTTAAATCAGAAAATTATAACATGTCAATACATCTGAAATTGGAGGATTAGTTGTTTAATATTAATGTGCTGTCTATGTGAAACACGATAAAGAAGGCTGAGTTAAAAATATAACTGTGAACAAATACATTCTAACAGCACAATCATTCAACACATTGACTGAATTTTCCTGTAATTATTTTGTGAGAATCAAGACAGGTGGAGGTCACATTCTGTTGTTTCTCTTATCTGCCCGCCTGATAGAAAAATGGCGGGGAACGGCTATCACAAGTGGCTTATCAGAGCTGCATTCAGCTGAAATAAACCACAGTGCCACAACCATGCAGACAGACACCCTGCTCCCTGCATGCTTTGATTGTGGCTTGTTTGAAGAAACCTGACAGGTTACTGCGTTTTGCACTTAGTGGCCAAAGAGGAGGTGGGAAAGGTCATTCCCTTTTGATGGCAGCTCATTGGCTGGCCCCTGCGGTTGTGCGCATATGTCAACCACACACATAATGTAAACAAACATCAGAGAGAAGCAGAATAAAATGTGTTCAAACATGGTGACCTTTTGTTTACTGACTGTTAAGATTTATTGGAACTGATGATGTTTATCAGATATGCTGAATCCGTGGGCTTTTATTGGCTTTTCATATAATTCTAGAACGTTATTCTAGTTATTTATCTATTTATTTATGCCAATGCTGAAACATTAGAGTAACACAAAATTTCACATTTCTCATGGTTCATAGTTTTTCTTTGTTGAATAAGTAACAAACTGAAAAAAGAACAAAGAAACTAGGTTGTCCATTTGCACCAGTCACTAATTTATAGGTTTTCAGGGCAGCCGTGGGTTGGGAGGTAAACCAGGTCATCTACCAATCAGAAGGTCTGTGCTCCGACGCATCCGTGTGTGTGCGTGTATGTGTTAGATATGTTAGCCATAGGAAAAAGAGCATGCATTTGTGTGTGACTGGGTGAATGAAGCTTGTGGTAAAAACGGTTGTTAGTGCTCAGTTAGAGTAGAACCCTGCTAACATTAACTACTACATTAGCTCTAAATCATAGCTGTGAATTTGTGTGAAATAATTGCAGATTTTCACTCTTCTCCCCTCCTGAACCACCTCCCACGATTAGATTGGTTTGATAACTATTCTGATTTAAACTGTCGAGCTGTTCACACAACAGGACAGTTGGGTTGAGATCTGGCGACACAGAATGGCAGCAAGCTACACCGACTGGAGCCGTGTTGTGGATTATTTTCCTGTTGTTGGAAGGAAATTGCAGCAGTTTAGCAGAAAATGAATTGATGTTGCAGACTGTTGCAGAACGGTGTCGTAACCTTTTGGGTTCAAGATCTCCTTTATCCTGTACAAAACTCCCACTTTACCTCCAGAAGACCTGGATTATCTTTTTCCTCCTCCCAAATCCTTAACAAATGAATCCAACATTGCTTCTGTTCCAGGTCTCACAATGTTTTCTTGTTTTTTTCACATTCAACACCTCATGCTCAGTACTTCTCAGTCCCCTGTCTAGTGTCTCTCGTCTTTTATCTTTCATAATTTTTTTCCTTTTATTGGACATCCTCAGATATGCCCTTTTCTTTACGACTCTGCTGATACTGAGAAGAGTTTTACCATTTAATGAAACTGCCAGTTGTTTCTCAAAGTGCACACTCTGATCCTTTCTGACTGTGCACTGGGGTCTGCTGTTCTTTATTCTTTTGGTTTGAGCCCGTTTCTGCTGTTCTGGGTGGGAACACAGCAATGGCCGCAGTTGGAAAAATGGTTTTCTAATATTGTAAATGGATGTTAAGGTAGCACAAAGTGTAACTGGAACACAAAGTAACAGTGCGTTCACACCGAACGCGGTAGAAGCGGCAGAAACGGCAGGTTTACATGTAAAGTCAATGGAGAAGCGCGATCACCGGTCCCGCGAATTTTCAAAAGCGGATTTGCGTCGCGAAACCGTGATTCATGTGGTCATTTCGCACGATTTATGCGATAGAAAATCCGCGCGGCAGTTTGTATGGTGCATTTTTGTGCATTTAAGCGAATCGCCTCTACCGCTCAATGTGTAAAAATCTCAACTCGAGCGGCAAATCGCGCCACGACAACCAATCAGGAGCCTGGTGATGCTCTGACCTAGGTCAAAGGGGCAGGTCCAGCCAAAGCCATTCATTCTTTATTCCTTTTTGTTCATTCTCTCTGTAATTAGTTATATTTTATATATTTGTTTACTGTTTTTATGTCTAATGTTATTTCTAATACATTTTTGTAATGACTAATGTCTCATTTCTACTACACAGCAAATATTGGCACACAACTTGACACATGTAGAATTTATTTCATATTATACTAATGAAAGAATATATTACTATATAGGAACATAGTGAAGAACAATTATTTAAGAGAATAAAGAGAGGTTAGTTTATTTTGGAGGCAAGCTCCATTTATTAAGAAAATTTTAAAAAGGCAGGAA
>VUQR01000153.1:6267-19514 GCA_015108515.1 Hemichromis elongatus | reverse complement strand
ATGATGCATTGAGTTTTCCTTTCCAGTCACCTTTCTCACTCACTGTGTTAATAGACCTCTCTGCGTTGAATTGTACCTGCTACTAATCTCTGTCTCTCTTCCACAGCATGTCTTTATCCTGTTCTTTTCTTCTCTCACCCCAACCGGTCGCAGCAGATGGCCCCGCCCCTCCCTGAGCCTGGTTCTGCCGGAGGTTTCTTCCTGTTAAAAGGGAGTTTTTCCTTCCCATCGTCGCCAAAGTGCTTGCTCATAGGGGGTCATATGATTGTTGGGCTTTCTCTGTATGTACTAAGCGCCTTGAGGCGACTGTTGTTGTGATCTGGCACTATATAAATAAAATTGAATTGAAGTGAATTGAATTGAATTGAATTGAACGGGCAGGAATGCATTTCTTACTTGGAAATTCTGACACCATTTCATATTTAAAGGAGAAGGGAATGGCGAAATCTGGCAACCAAGCTGCTCTCAGTGTCAAAAGACTCAACCTCCAACTTAAAAAAAGATCTAGAAGTAAGTTCTCTTTAAAAAAAAATAACGTTAGACTACTGCAACTACTTTGTTTTAGTTGTGGTCATTACCTGGATTATGGGCTATTTCAGTATCTTCGATGTACTGATGAAGGCTGCATTACAACCTGCTAGCTGCAACTAATTGTGTGCAGTTCTGAAAGCAGATAGAAAGAAAAGATATTACTGATACAGAAATAGTTTTCTATATGAGATCACTGCAAAAAGCCGAATGTCCACCCTATATCTGTTTTATATTAAGATTTAAAAATCTAGTTGGTATTGCTTTCAGAAGTGCACATGATTATTTGCAGCTAGCAGGTTGTTAATGTTATCCATCAAGTCTGACAGTCTGCAGTCTATGAACTAACCTCAGCTAATGCCAGCTAACAATGTCAGCTTGGTGGAGAGTAGCCTTCAGTATTAGTAATAAATCACACAACAATAGTACATTAATGTAGTTGCAAAAAGCATGACGATATGTCAAGTAGTCCAAAGTATTCAAAATATGTTACTTAACGGAATACGTTACAAACTACATTTTGAAAGCAACCTTCCCAATGCTGACCCTGGACAGGTCACCAGCCTATCGCAGGGCTAACAGAGATGAAGACAACCATTTGCACTCACATTTACACCTATGGGCAATTTGAAATCATCAATTAACCTAAGCCAACTAACTGTATGTGTTTGGATTGTGGGAGAAAGTTGGCGTAGCCGAACACAACCAACGCAAACACGGAAAGATCATGCAAACTCCACACAGAAAGGCTCCGGCCAAATGGTGAAATAAACCATCTTGTTGTGGGGCAACAGTGCTAACCACTACGCCACCATTAAGTCCTTGTATGTTTGTATGTCGGTTCCCTAACTCCTAACTTACTGTAAAAACAGCCTAGCAATTATCAGCATCTCTATAGGTTATGGGAATTGTCTTCCTAACATTATTATCTCATGCATGTATGACAACACAACAGTGCTTGTAATTGATTTATTTGTCTCACACTGTACCATATGTAGCTTTAAAGAACAATAATAAACATGGAAAATAAGCATCAGAATCATTACATTATTGATTTGCTGTTTATAAACGTCTGTTTTTGCCATCTGATTTTACTATATAGAGTGATATACATTAAATTAGCATACATGTCTATGTTTGCAGAAATGAGCAAAGTGAACAGGCTCCGCAGATCTGCTGAAAAACTGCCCGGAGGGTGAAAATGTTCAGAGCAGAGTTGTCTGCATACTGCATATAAAACAGCCACTTTAAAATATGCTTTAAAAAACCTACAGATTCAAATATTAAATGATGTCAAACAAAAGTTTTAATGGTACAGAGTCTGAAAGTCAGAACTTGAATAATAACATTTCCACCGAAAATCACCGGAATCAATATCAGTGGGTGTACCCACTGACTCTGAATCTGATCAACCCGATTATAGATACCACAATGGATCAGCAAACTTGATCTGCAATTTGGATAATTTACCAACTCATCCCGTCCAGATCAGTTCTGGATCCGTTCATAGTGACTTATTTTGTCCACAATCTGTATTCCTTATTCAAAATAGCTCATCCTTTAAAAATTATTCAAAAACCTTTCTGACCAACATATGGACTGATCTAAGCATATTTGCCTTTACTGATAAAATGTTGCATTAATTACACATTTGGAAAGCTGGCCTGTATCTTTCATCTACCTGTGAAACATTTACTGTTTCTGAACTCTTACTATGAGTAGTAGCTCAGTAAAACATCTCTGCTAGAGAGCCATTATCTATCAGTGAGGGCTGATATTAGTTCAACACTGACACAGTTTCTTTTTAAATCTCATGAAGGATTTTTATCCAGTAATGGCTGAAAAATCAAATCATCTATAGGAATGAGTTTGTTACAGCCCATCAGTACATTAAATGTTTACCGAAATTATTGAAAAAGGCAACTTGAAGGCAGATCTGCCTCCGGAGTCTATTACTGTCTGGGTAACCAATATGACAGGTCCATTAGTAAATGGTGCGTTATCTGTTTTTCCTATTTTTATCTCCAGTTGTTTTGACAATTGTAAAATTAGGATTCTAGCTTCTAATGAAAATTGAAACTGGCTAAATGCTGAAAACAGACAGTATTAACTCTTGAAAGCCTGGACCATCAAACAATTGCCAAAAGTTCAAACAAAATTCAAACAAAGTTACAAAAAATATTATTTTCCTATATGAAAATTAATATTTTCACATATAGATTTGTAACATATTTGCTACATTAATCTTTGCTTTTGCAATCTATGATGACGTCAGAGGGGTCCAAGCTAATTAAAATAACTTATTTTGCCTCCTGCTGTTTTAAACTTTATGGTCCACGCTGACACACATTCATATTCCTCGCTGCGCTGGCTCTGCTCCTTATTTACCGGTTGCTGTGTTGAATCATGCTAGTAGAGCTCCATTGATAATGGTTTTCTTTTGCCTCTCACGCACATTCTTAACTCTAGGTGAACATACTCAGAGTTAGAGATGTGACATTTAATCATCCCAGAATTGATTTTAAACTCAGAGTATGTTGAACATGCTTCCTGGAATAGTGTCCAGGTTCTAAACTTCAGTAGATACGATCACAGATGAATAACAACACACAGCACAATGATCTCATGCTAATGCTATTCCCTGCCACACATGGTACAAGATTTATTAAGCTTCATTATTTATATTTTCCCCTTTTTAGTATTTTTAGGAGGGTTTTTTTTATAGTATTCTACCTGTTGTTTGGTAGCATGTGACAATACCATAACCTAGGGATCAGTGTTTCATTCACATATTAAATGGCTGAATGACAATAAAGCCTGAGCTCGGGTCTAGTTGCTACTTACGCTCTTAATTTATGGGTTAAATTAGTTATAAAGTCATAAGAATGTAAAGTAAGATACGAGTCTTTCACAAGTGAGTGTCTAACAAGAGGGATGATGTGAATCTCTGCAGGATATATTTTATTACTGTGGCTGTGTGTTACAATGTTGCCAGTGTTGCAGCATCTATTTATATTTCACTCAATATGAATTTCCCACTATGCAGAAAATAGATATTTGCTCATAAATGGTGTACAACAGAAAATATGTTTGACATCAAATAACACTTAGAGCTAACGAGTTCACCAAGTACACAAAAAGCCCTGGCCTGCAAAATGGACCACACAAAAGGACTTATAATAAAATGACCACTCTGCCCTCCTAGCTAGAGAAACATGGTTTTATGAGTCAACGTTATATACAATTTTCCATCTCCTAACCTTGGTCTGCCACAGTCTCCAGTGCAAGGTTTAAAAGAATATTCAATGAACAATAAACAAGCTTCCAATACCGGGTTATATGTGGTTAGCTTGGGGTAGGCGATTCAACATAACAACAAAACAAATGTAAATAAAACTTGAGAAAATACAAGAAAAATTAAATTACCTGCAATCTCAACCTGAATGGGTTTTTGTTGTCAGTCTGGCTGCCAGCGGCTGGAATTACTGCTCTCCCTTTGAGGCTTTCTGCCTTAGGCGAATTAACTCTGCAGGACAATGTTAAGGAATACAAGAAACACAATTGTCCACCACTGTAGACCCCCTTCTCCATATACGAATCACGATAACACAGCACAGAAAGAAGCACCTGTTGCTAAGACCAGTTTCCTGCCTTGCAGAGAGCTGACATAAAACTTCAGTCTTCTATAATAGAAGTAAAATTACAAACACAAAGACCTGAATACACCTAGGGCTTATTGGGACACCCGGTTTCGAGCAGATGCTGTGCTGCCAGTGGCACTTTCTCTCCCAATCAATTCTCTGAACCCCCAGGTGGCTAACAACTGGGGTAAAAATGTCCTCAGGCTCGTCTGAGTGTGTTTCCTAATTTACAAGAGAGAATTTAACACTAAGGATAATTTATCGTTTACAGTAAAAGGGGAAAAAAGAGGGCAGCAAATAAAGGACAATAAAGCTGGCAATTTATCAAAGGTGGACCTGACTGCTCTGCCAGACCTCCTATTAATGTTAGCCTGAAGCTCACTCCTGACAAGGATTTTGTTGGGTATAAAGCCTTAAAATTGTTTAGTTTTTGCATCCCTGCAGAGGGTTATAATTACTATGGCACCATCTCCATGGGAGGCAAATGGGATGTAGCTGAAGGTTAAATGTTTTTCCACATGACTGTGCATCAGCTAAAAACAAGAGTTCATGACTGAAAATAACCCATATATGTAAATGATTAAAGATCAAGTTATTCACTGTCAACATACAACAAATCCTAATCCCGTCTTGTATGGTTGAGGGAACAGCATCCTACCAAACTGAACAAAAGACTTTCAGGTTCTTTCAAATGGAAATATCAGTGTCTCTCTCTTGGGATTATTTCTTTTTCTGCACCCCTGTTATACAATATCTATCTAATTCCTAGTAGGTGGATTTAGACAGCACGATCGCCTATAAGGACACTCACGTAATCATAAGTAAACATAATCTAACACGCCAAGCTCAGCAAAGCCCTAACATAAACAGTCTGGGTGAAATAAAACTTGTCAAATTGTTGTTCCAAGTGCTTACGTTCATTAAAACATTCCGTATCAGTGAATTTACCACCACTGATATCAAACTCATCCCCTGAAAAATGAAAGCTTTTGAACGAATTCATTTGGAGTAGGAGATTAAAACTTGCATGGCTAAAACTTTGAATGCGACCAGCACACAAGTTAGACATTGCAAAAATACCCAGAATGTTTTCCTTTCATTGAAATGATCAAAATAAGCATTCAGGTAGTAACTTGTGTTGTGGGGGTCTATGTTACAGTAAAGGTGATGGAGATGGAATCTGTGGTGTGGCAATGAATTCAGAAAGCAGTAAGGTCTAGTAACTCAAATAAGTATAGATTTCACAAAAGCTAGAAACCTTGAAAGCTATTTTTTTTATTATATAAGTGAGGATTTCAAAGCTTTATTAAGCAGCAATACTGCAAAGGTTTTAACATTATCAGCTGTTATGGTTCTTATGGTTATTAGGTAAAGTAAGAGGTTGCTTACAAATATAAAAATACAACATATCATGAGTATCCCAGTTAGAAATCGTAATGCCTTAATGCAGAAGACTGGAGGTAAACTACCAATAAAAAAGCAAGCAATTTATTCAGGCTAAAAATATCAAAATTAAAAAGAAAAAGTTAAAATTAACTAAAAATCACAAAAAAAAGACACGAGCACCCACAGCAGAAAACTGCGAACCAGACACTTCACAGAACAGTTTATACACAGAGGACTGAGGAAGTTAAAGTAACACAGGACATTAAAAGAAACTACCTATCAAAGTAAAACAGGAAGTACCCAAAAGATACTAAACATGGAGACACATTAAAGATTAAGAGCCACATTAAACAAGAAAATAAAGAGTTGAAGAAATGAACACTCAGGATACAGACAGAGGGAGAACGAAGCCTGGAAAAAAATCAAGACATGAATAAAAAACAACTACAAAACCAAACCAAAAACACTAGATCATAAACAAGAATTCAAAAACGCTAAAGCAACTCAAAAGGCTGAAATCAAAACCAGACACCATGACAACATTTTACACTTTAGTTTATTATTATTATTATCATTATCATTAATCATTATCATTAATCAAGTAAAAAACACTGCACGGAGGAATAGTGGGTTGAGCAGTACTGCCAACGTGTTCTTTTACATTACTGGGAATATTACGTAGCAGTGCAGTTATTATCATGAAATATCCCCGGTAGATTACTTACATTAAGAATATTTTCCATTATATTGCAAGTTTTCTGGAACAGTATGCAAATTCAGATTTAAAATTAAAATACAAAAGCCAGTGTGTAAAAACTCAATTTGAGAAAACAGCCTGTTCTAGCTGGACAGAAAAAGACAAAAAGGACAAGACAAGAAGATTTTCTCTGTACTACACGAGATGCACAATTCCCTGTTCACTTGGAAGTTATATTTAACTATGGTGCTGAACAAGTCAACCAGTGACAAAAAAAAAATGTCATGTACTAAATTAAACACCCTTTTCAGGTTGAATTAGACACACTTGCTGAAAATTTTCACTCTGCAGCAGGTACACCTTTAGTTTCACCTTTCAGCCTGCAGGATACTGCTCCATAATAGCACCATAAAGGGACACCATAAAGGGGTGGAAGGTTAGGACGATTCTAAGGGCCCAGGCTGAGGAAGGGCCCAGAAGACCAGATCCCTTTTTTTTCTTATTTCTTTTCTCTGTGTAATATATACGTTAAATGTCCTAGGGTCCCTCCACCAAATAATGTATTTTGTCTATTTTGACAATATATTTGATAATATTTAACAAATAATGTATTATAATAATGTACTGTTTATGACAACCCTCCCTTTCACAATGGTTCGTTCCACCTGTCCATCCAAGCTAAGGTAGCTAGCATAGCATCTCTTGCTATGATGCAGCTCAGACAGTGACAAACGCAGGCATGTCGCATCATACAGGGTTTTTTTTATTGGGTTAAATTTTATCTGTGAAAAATGTAGAGGGCCCAGAAATTTTGGTTTCCATAGGGCCAAAAATTTCTGGCGGCACCTCTGTAAGAAAGCATTTACATTAGGAGGTTGGAGGTTTTTTGAAGGCATAAATCAAAATGAAGACAAGTTCAGTACTTTGCACCCCATATACTTCCACAGTTTTTGTTTGGGTTTTTTTGTGGGCTAGGTTTAGGCAACGAAAAGCTTTTAGACACACTTATACAATGTTAACTTCTTCTTTATACTTCTAGCATTTGCAGCACATATCTCCGTTTTCTTTACCACTATTAAGAGTTCTGTGTCAGAGACATAGCTAGCCTATAATGTCTGGTTACAGTGTCATGTCATCCATTTAAGTCATTAGAGGAATTCTATTGAAGTCCACTGGAGCATTCTTTATGTTTAAAGCTGACGCTAAAGGGGCACATAGAGTTTTCAAGCATGATTCCACACCAAATGTGAAGGTTTCAGAGTGAGAGCGCCTTTGTTATACTGTGTAATTTGACTGAGAATGGTCTCCTGTTTGAGGAGCTCTTAATGAATGAGCAGCTGAAAGGAGGGTTTTGCTGAGAGAGCTAATCCTACACTACAGCGAAAGATATAGAAACACATGAACATGAGCTCAGCAAGGTGACGTGAAAGCTTCAGTAACATGAGAAGGAGCATGTGTGGTGAAGGAGTTACATACTGTTAGAAAATGAGAAATACTTTGGTAATAGTAGAGTAAGCATATAAAGGTTGCCTATATCAAATGTAGTTATATTTGAAAAAAAATGTTGACATATGAAGCATTATTCACGTGATGCAATAGATGCAATAAGGTGGGACTCTGTCTAATGCTCATTTTTTTTCTTTCATAAAGCCAATGCTGATAGGGTTCAACAAAAAGGAGCTCTAGTTAATTTTTTTTTTTTTTTTGCATGGTGCTTAAAAGCCCCGAGATGAACTAGGTCATTCAAAATCAGCGGAGCTGGTGATGTTAAGCCAGTGTGTTTGGTTAATCAAACACAGGATAATTAGATCAGCCAAGAAGGATTCATTAATATAAGACTCTAAGCTAAAACTACAATGAAGTTCACATAGTCTGATGTGATGTGCACATTTAAACACGAGATCCAGAAGGCCATTCCAAAAGGTTTACTGTGACAATGATGATTTAGTAGTTTTAACAGATGGAGGGTGGATGGATGGATTAAGAGATAGTTGGGTGGACTTTGGATACACCTGCTTACATGCTCAATATTCCAAATATCCAATCAGCCAATTGCACGGCACAAGTTCAATGCATTTAGACATATAAACGTGCTTAATATGACCTGCTGAAGTTCACAATTAGCATCAAAATAGGGAAATGGTGACTTCAGTGACTTTGAACGTGGGAAGGTTGTTGGCTGGTTTGTGTATTTCAAAAACTACTGATCTAGGATTTATAACGTGAATCTCTAGGATTTACAGCGAATGGTCTGAAAAAGAGAAAATGTCCTATGAGTGGCAGTTCTCTTGGATGAAAATGCCTTGTTAATGCCAGAGGTCAGAGGAGAACGGTCAGACTGCTCCGAGCTGATAGGAAGACAACGGTTGCTCGAATAAACACTCGTTGCAATCAAGTCATGCAGAAGGACAAACCCTGAAGCAGATGGGCTACAGCAAGAGAAGAACTCATCGGGTGCTGTTCCTGTCACCTAAAAGCAGGACACTGGGGCTACAAATCACACGGGCTCAGCAGAATAGGACAAAAGAAGATTGGAACAATAATGCCTGGTCTGATGAGCTTCGATTTCTGCAGCAACATTCAGAATGTAGGGTCATAAAAAACATGAAAGCATGGATCCATCCGACCTTGTATTAACTGTTCATGCTGGTGGTCTTGATGTAATGGTGTTGGGAATAATTTCTTGGCCCATTTTTGGCACCAACTGAACATCGGTTAAATACCACAGCCTACTTGAGTATTGGTGCTAACCATGTCCATCCTTTTCCATAGGACAACAGACCATGTGACAAAAGCTCAAATCACCTGAAATTGGAACATGAAAGGGGGTTCAATGTATTCAAATACCCTCCACAGTAACCAGAACTCAATCTAATAGGGCACCTGTTGGATGTGATAAATCTGCAGCAACGTTTTGATGCTATCATGTCAAGATAGGTCAAATTCTCTGAAAAAGTCTCTTTCTAGCAACTTCTTGAGTCTATGCCATGACGAATTAGAGTAATTCTGTAGGAAAAAGGAGTAAGGTATAGCTGACGCATGTATACAAGTACCAAAATTCATGATTTGCAACTCAACTGTGACTTGAAGAACATCAATTTGATTGCACTCCAGCTAAAGACAAAGTAGAGGACGATGGAATTCATGACGATGATATGTGCTAAAGGTAATATCACAAACGCATCAAAAACACAAAAGAAGAAGGGAAAAAAATTAATCTTCACAGAAATGCATTTATTTTTAATGTGTTTTTCTACAACAAGGCACAGGAATCACAGTTAAAATGGGCAAATAGAGACGGAAAGCAGAAAAAGAAGAAAACCAAATTAGAAGACCAATCAAGTCAACAAGAAAAACCATCAAATGAAAGAAAATATGGAAAATAAATAAAACAAAAAAATAAAAGTAATATTAGAATGTGAGTAAAAGAAACTAAATATGAGGATAAAATTCCAGAAAGTCCTTGTAACCCTTTCACTCTTAGTGGTCACTACAGTGAACAGCTATTCAAAGGCTGTGTTCTTGTATTTGTGTCAGTGTTGTGTTCTATATTTGCACATAAACCACCACATTGGACACTGATGTGTCACTCCGTACCTTGCCACCCACTGATCAGCCAGTTGTCCACCTAAGTAAAAAAGTAAAAAAAAAAAAAAAAAACTCTTTAAAAGGTACATATTTACAAAAATGAAGTGCAAAAATCTTTTTTTAATGCCTAAAGATAAATAAAAATACTTAAAAAAAATCCAGATTGAGGTTGTCAGAATTGATGCTTGAGAGGGTTAACTCAGTAACTCTCTCAACTTTGTTTACACAATGTGTAATAATCTTACAATTTATGCAGGCTTATCATTTATTTCTTACCATGTGATGCTTTGAACCTGGTATTAAAATTAAAAATGGAAAATAGAAAAAAATTCAAAAGGATCTGTGTTATTTGTATAACTATATAATAATTTTGGAAAATAGGTCACACAATTAGTGTTAGTTGAACCATTAAAGAAAATATGAAGAAGACAAGGAAATAAATATATAATAACTATAGAAAGATCAGCTATGCCAGACCTAGTTCCCGCTAAAGAGCCGCATATTCACCAAAATATAATTGGGTGGAACTTCTCTGAGCCAGTGGCAGGAAGCAGCACTAATTTCATTTGAGGTAAAGCGAGTTCGTTGAACATTCCTGCTGTTTGTGTCATCACTGTTTGTGGTGTCATTTCTTTATTTTCTTCAGAATTGTTTTGGGGCAGTGACAGATTGCTAAAAAGAATAAAACATGACAGACTGGCTGTAAGCACAGACCTGCTGTATGGAACACATCCGAAAGTTACATATCACCTCATCACAACAACTAGTCGAATGAAGAGTCCTAATGTTTGTTATATTGCATGCAAAAATTCAGTGGCTTTGTGAATACTAATGCGCTTGGAAGCCGGGGTGTTGGTACACCATGGGAATAACAGGCAGCATCGCTGTCAAGGACTTTTCATATCCGTTGTTTTTACCCATTAAAAAAAAAGCGAAGTAGTAATTGTGCAAAACTGGATAGCTTAATCACATCTATGATGGGAGACCTGTCAGGTCATTTACAAGGTACAGTTAGAAAATGGCGATTTTCTTTTCATCATCTGAGAATAAATGCATTAAAAGTAAACCCGTCTACAAAAACAGCTTTAGAGAAATTGAAAATTCTTGACACCAAAATTGTTCTGAGTCACCCATGAGAAATTCCATCTGCCCTCCGAAGAAAAATACCACTTTCTCGACAATAACCCTGACACGCACCACTGTTAAAATGGGAGGCCTTTAGGTCCAGCCATTGTCCTGCAAATACACTGAGATGACAGATAATGTGTTTCAGTCAATGCACTTTGACACTGACATAAAATGAAAAGGTACCGTCCTTGCCTTCAGGCGAGCAACAATAAGACGGACTGAAACTAGGAGCTTTCTAAGCACATTGTAGTTATTGTGCTGGTGTGTGGTCACATATCCAAAGGAAACCTAACGGTATATCTAACAATATATGTACACTGATACGATTTCTGTTCTGTGAGTGGTTTTTCTCAAATTTATCAGTACGGAATTGCAAAGTTTCAGTTTTGACTTACTAGCAGATCAAGAAATTGAAAGCAGGTCAACTGGATTGGTTGGATTATCATTACTCCACTCTCACAAAGGACACTAACTTTGATTTATCCCTTGACTTGTCATTTGCCATGAAATGTCTTAATAAAATCTGGTTTCAGATCTTTATGGTGTCCTGATGCCCAGATTATCAACCTGAATATCCTTTGTGATTCCTGTAACACTTCCTGTAGCACCACCATCCGGCTGACATTTAAAGCCTCTTGGATGAACTTCATGAAGTCTGTTATAGACATTTGTGCTCCTTTCAGCCCGACCGATAATCACTTTAGGGGATTTGAAGATATATTTTATCTAATGCCGTAAGATAAAAATACTGTGCAAGCCTATATTTCACCTTTTTACTGTCTAATACTTGAAACTAAATGATATTCTCATCAACATCAGTTGAATTTAAGTCTTTTATATAAAACTAGCATGCAAAACTAAGTTGTGATGGCAAACACATGGCATGCTAAGGCAAATACTTAGTTTAGATGACAATTGTTTTGTATTAGACTTTATAAAACCCAACTGCATTGTTTTAGATTATTTTTACAATGATCTGAGTCAGCTAAGTTTATAAATATACAGCTTTTCCCTCCAGTTTGGTTTCTTTTCATGCACACTACACCACACTACAAACCATGTGAGAACATTTCGTCCCCTTATTTACCAGATGTACCAGATGTGTCTGGGGTGGAAGCAACAACATTAAATACAGAGAGAAGGTGCTGTGGGCTTTGTGTAGCAGCTAACAATTTCGTCTTTATCTGGGGAATATTTTAAAGTTTGTGTACTCTGAAAGGCTTTGGTGCTTATCCCAGAATGGCAGAACGGCAAAAGGCATATCTGGTTACAGGAAGGCATCCAGCTAAACATTGCAGCACACTCCGAGTAGCTGGGATGAATTGTTGTCGGATCACGTTCTCACCATAAATGAACCCCTCTGGAGTTGATTTGAAACCAGACCTAGACCACCTCCTCCAAAGGATCTTGCTGCTTGTTTTAATTGTTCACACTCTGGTGTGGTTACTACATTCACATCTGCACAAACAAAATGCAGCAAGGGGGAAACCGAGCCACAGTTTAATATAAACAGACAAACCAGAGAAATCGTGAAACTTAGTCTAACAGAAGTTATTAATTATCTTATTTTTCTCTTCATTTTTTTTAAAAGCTGTTGGCCTTAGTGGAAATAGTGTTCAAATTTTCCCTGTTGTACCTTAATGATGCTGTGTGTGTGTGTGAACATATGAATAATAACGAAAACCAAAGGAAAAAGCTACCTAAAGAACAGACAGTATGTGGCATTGCTTTACTATAACTGAAAATTTAACCTCTTATCAAATCCCATTTGAAAACTTTCCTTTGAAGTAGCATTTCCTTTTTTTTCTTTTTAAATCTCCTTAGTTTACAACACACGTCAGTTTTTGACTTAATTGCAAAGACCCAAAGGAAACCACAACACATTTTCTGACTCATTTTTATGTGCAAGCCAGTATTTCCGCTGAACCAAATAGGATGAAAAGAATGTGTCTGGTACATTGGTTCACTAATGAATCTTTAATGGGTATTATATTTGCTGCAAATAACTGTACTCACACACACTATTTGGGTTCCACACATTCAACCTGAACAAAAGAAAGGCTGTTTCACACACATCACCAGGTCTCTCTCTTCCGATGCACAGTGATTCATCACACTGAGTAATATGATACTCGCTCATTTGCATATTTGATGCTAATGTGGTGTTTGTTTAGGGTAATGAGCACTTGTAATTGGATTTTAATTAATTACACAAGGAATGGGCTATTGGTAGAAAAGATTTTTTTTTTTTTTTTTTTTTATTTTTTATGTCAATGATG
>VUQR01000148.1:0-17614 GCA_015108515.1 Hemichromis elongatus | reverse complement strand
GGGGGTTCTTTACATATAATCTGGTGTTGCGTTTACTTGCCAAATTACTTAAAAGTATTTTGTTTCTTTATTCGTTTTGTGCAAAGTACTACAGCATTAGTTTGCTCACATATACACTCTAAAGGGTATTATAAGCAGACAATGATTTAATTAAGCTCAGAAATTAATTCAGCATGATCCGTGTTATGTAAAAATGACACGGGCTCATCTGCGTGATTACAGATGCTCTGCAGCAGTATATGATTCAGCTCCAGCGCTGCAAACACAGACGCAAACTTTGCCCTGCTTCACTCCACAGTAGCCGCTGTTATTGGCCAGATTTTTATTATTAAGCTCATGATCGCTTTAGATTTGGAATGACTACTATGCTGTATTTGAGTTATTATAAAAGCTAAGTTATCCCGGAGTGGTGGTTTGAAGTAACTCGTAGCACAGCTGTGACTGAACGGGTCTGGTTCCAGTGATGTGTTATAATGACCGTCTGTGGGGGTTAAATCAGTCTGTTTGCTGTGTGCACAGGTTCAGTTTGTGTCCTTTCGCAGCTCTTACCTTGTCTCTGGTCAGATCCACTGCTGGCACGCGGCTCACATGTCCGGTGACAGTGTCGTTGGACAGGTACACTCCCAGAATCACCGCCAGCACCAGAACACCAAGGAGGCAGAACAGCAGCACCCGGGCCCGGGGCATCCGGACCCGGTCACAGCCGGGCAGCGAGCCGCTACTCCCGCTGCTCTGCTGGAGCGGCTTGTACCTCCGGCCGGACCTGGACATAACTGAACGCGTAGAGACCCTCCGGGCGGTCCTTACAGCTACGTGTCACAACCGGCTTTGCAGAGCAGCGGAGAAAAGAGTGTCACACAGGAAGTGGAGGCTGTTGAGAAACAGAGCCGAGGGGGACATCCAAAACAGCCCGCTGCCCTCCTGCTGCATAGCAGCGGCCCATCATTAGCTGCTGCTCGGCGGGCTCCGGGGGTCGCAGCCCCCCGACGCAGCGGTCCTGCAGCTCGAAGACACACCGTACATGTTGGAGTTGTTCAGAGGAGCCTTTAATCCAGTATAAATGACAGGAGAGACACAAACTGCCGCCTGGAAATCCTTATTTTCTGTCGTAAAACTCGTTTTAATCCACTAACAGCTACTACAGAAAAACATTACAACAAGGAAGTCACGAAGCAAGGTTATCACAACTCCACTGCTGCGTTATTCCTTTTAAAAATATTTAATTTTAATCTTCTTGGGACACGTAAACTGCACCGCTTCTTCTTCTGTGGTACCTGTAGGGGAAAAAACACGTAATCGCCACCTATAGAGCGCAAAAGGAACTACAGTAAACAACGCAACACTTCGTTATGTACAACTTGTTCTTGCCTTAAGATTGGCCTTAGCCCATTTAAGCAGGGGTGTCAAATATAAGGCTTAGGGGGCAGATTCGAACCGGCATAATCTTCAATTCGGCCCCCTAGAAAGTGTTGGAAAATGTGAAGGAGAACAATAATTTGTCTTTTCTTTGTATTTTCACAAATTTTACAGTTTTTTTCTACTGCTACGGACCTCCCCCGTGGCCATTAACATAAATTTCTGTCATTTTACACATTTACTACTTACAATTTAAGCCCAAAGAGTCAGATTTCTTTATTTTGCTACAGCAGCATTTCTTTTACATGTGTAAACTTGATCAATTTAAATTTCAGCGGGTTGTCTTGACCACGACTACATGCCTAAATGCAGTGAGTTGGTGCCATGTGATTGACTAATTAGATATTTGCAATAAGTCATTGAATAGGTGTGCCTAATAAAGTGGCTGGTGAGTGTATATTGTGTATTTATATTTTCTTCAGCTGAACTTCTTGAGAGATACAAGAAGATACAAGAAATACACCTTATGTACACATACATGTGACATTTTTCTGTTAACTGGATGGCTTACTTTGACTCTAAAAGTTTCGTTTTTGTGTGTTTTGACCCACTTTTATGACTCACTTCTCTGTCCCGCCAGATTTGAACGTCCTCACGCACGAAGTCCCGCGATGTTGATTGGCCGACATGCCCGTCCATCTCTTAACTTCCGTGGTGACGCCTTCCGTACAAATACGAGGTTAGCGGGTTTTCTGGGAGTCGTTCGCGCGCTTCTACAGCCGAGTTAGTGTGCAGCCGCTTGCTGTGATCCCGCGAACAGCATCGACCTGTACCTGGAGAGTTGCTGATCCCCCCCCGCCCCGGAGACAGAGATACCTGAGCCCACCAGCATGCATGTGGTCAAAAGAGGTGAGCGTCGTGTTGTAGCAGGCCTAGGTTAGCTTCGTTTGGAGTTACCGGTGTTACATGATTCTGCCTGCCGTGGGGTTGCATCAGTTAGCGCCAAGCTGGTTAACCTGAACTAGTGAGGAGCTGGTTAGTGCTGCACCGTCCCACTGACGTGGAGGTTAAACGTGTTTAAGTGGGGGGTCAGACAGAGTCCATAAAGTTGTAGACTTTATGGACTCTGTCTTTGTCTCAAAAGAGGCGCCAAAAGTTTTTATAGCCTCGCAGTGTAACATCACAAAGACGATTTATAAACCCTTAAAACTACCTTCCAAGTGGAGGTGTTGTGACACTGTGTTCACATTTTGTTTGCGTGATTTATCTCACGGTGAGTTTGACTGCAATGTTCGAACTCTACAGTGTGAGAGTGGAAATCCCAATGAACAAGTTTTGGCGATGATTGGGAGAAAAAAATCCCAATAATCAAGAAGAGAACCCGGTTCTCTTCCTATTAGGAGGGTAGAGGGAGGAGCAGCCATCGATTGGTTGGAAAATGAGGGGAGATGGAAAAGGAGCCGAGGGAGGAGAAATGACAAATAAGAGCTGAATGTAGACAAAGATTAATGACGAAAGACAAAGGAAAAAAAAAAGATTACTAGAGATGAAATGCATCATGGGAAGAAACTTTACTTTTGGGTTGAGCTTCATCTAAAGACGTAGCCCCTTGTTATCTGAAATAAGCAAGTTTAGTTTTCTCCCTTCTAAGTAAACTGTCCTCTGATTGGATGCCCCTCATGAAGGGGCGATGCCCTGCAGGTGGGAGGGTGTGTGGCACCTAACATTCAGAATCACAATAGGGAATTATGTGGGTTACAGTTGCTTCAAGACGGTAACAGTAACAGACTAAACTATTTAAATATTACAATATGCAACAGAGTTTACAAATTTAAGAAATAGCGCTAATATATACAAATTGCTCAATTATACATATCAAGAATATTGACAAAGAGTCAGTAACTGAGGTGAGAATATTACAAAGGTGGAATATAAATGATTGACATTTGATTCTAACCTGTGAACTTTGTCATTTGCTATTTTACTGTAGTGTGTGTTTACAGTGTATTAGATGGAGGAGTTGTTCAGGAATGATTTCCTGTGTTGTTCAGTGGGGCTTTTTGGTAATCTCAGTCTCTCACTGAACGTGCTGCTGTGACTAGCCAGAACATCATGGAGTGGGTGGGATTACTAATAATATATAAGGGATGTCTGTACATATCAACATCACACAATAGAAGAACTGAAACCTGAGCTCTAAGTATGCTGACATCATTATTCACCTTTAAAAACAAACTTAAATACAAAAATATACCAGCAGTGATTGTTTTAAACCAGATTAAAATTTGTTGCATTCATAAAATCAGTCGCCCTTGTTTAAAAACACATTTCTGTTTTTCCAGATGGACGCCAAGAGCGCGTCATGTTTGATAAAATCACATCACGCATCCAGAAGCTTTGCTACGGGCTCAACATGGAGTTTGTGGACCCGGCCCAGATCACGATGAAGGTCATCCAGGGTTTGTACAGCGGCGTCACCACCGTGGAGCTCGACACGCTGGCGGCGGAGATCGCTGCCACTCTCACAACCAAGTATCCCGACTACGCCATCCTCGCCGCACGCATCGCCGTCTCTAACCTTCACAAAGAGACAAAGAAGGTGTTCAGTGACGTCATGGAGGACCTGTACAACTACATCAACCCCCTAAACAAACGCCACTCGCCCATGATTTCGAAAGACACACTTGACATTGTTCTTGCAAACAAAGACCGCCTTAACTCAGCCATAATCTATGACAGAGACTTCTCCTACAACTTCTTCGGCTTCAAGACTCTGGAGCGCTCCTACCTGCTAAAGATCAATGGCAAAGTAGCTGAGCGTCCGCAGCACATGCTCATGAGGGTGGCCGTGGGAATCCATGGGACGGATATCGAAGCGGCCATCGAGACTTACAACCTGCTGTCAGAGAAGTGGTTCACCCACGCCTCCCCGACTCTCTTCAATGCTGGAACCAACAGGCCGCAGCTGTCCAGCTGCTTCCTGCTCGCCATGAAGGATGACAGCATTGAGGGTATCTATGACACGCTGAAGCATTGCGCCCTCATCTCCAAATCAGCCGGAGGGATTGGCGTGGCAGTCAGCTGCATCAGATCCACGGGGAGCTACATCGCCGGCACAAACGGCTGTTCCAACGGGCTCGTCCCAATGTTGAGGGTTTACAACAACACAGCGCGTTATGTTGATCAGGGGGGCAACAAAAGACCTGGCGCCTTCGCCATGTACCTGGAGCCCTGGCACTTCGATGTGTTTGACTTTCTGGAGCTGAAGAAGAACACCGGAAAGGAGGAGCAGCGAGCCAGAGACCTCTTCTACGCCCTGTGGATCCCCGACCTCTTCATGAAACGGGTGGAGAAAAACGAAGACTGGTCCCTGATGTGTCCGGCTGACTGCCCCGGGCTGGACGAGTGCTGGGGGGAGGAGTTTGAAGAACTCTACACCAGATACGAGAGGGAGGGGAAGGTAAAGCGGGTGGTGAAGGCTCAGCAGCTGTGGTACGCCATCATCGAGTCGCAGACAGAAACCGGGACGCCGTACATGCTCTACAAAGATGCCTGCAACAGGAAGAGCAACCAGCAGAATCTGGGCACAATCAAGTGCAGCAACCTCTGCACGGAAATTGTTGAGTACACTAACAAGGACGAGGTGGCGGTATGCAATCTGGCCTCCATCGCTCTCAACATGTACGTCACCCCCGAGCGGACTTACGACTTTAAAAAACTGGCGTCCGTGACCAAAGTAATTGTCAGGAACTTGAACAAGATCATTGAAATCAACTACTACCCTGTGGAAGAGGCCAGGAGGTCGAACATGCGGCACAGGCCGATAGGAATCGGGGTCCAGGGATTGGCCGATGCCTTCATCCTAATGCGTTATCCCTTTGAAAGCCCCGAGGCTCAGCTGCTCAACATCCAGATCTTTGAGACCATCTACTACGCAGCTCTGGAGGCGAGCTGCGAGCTGGCCGCCGAGCTTGGCACCTATGAGACATACGAAGGCTCGCCGGTGAGTAAGGGCATCCTCCAGTACGACATGTGGGAGAAGACACCAACGGACTTGTGGGACTGGAAGCTGCTGAAGGAGAAGATTGCCAAACACGGCGTGAGGAACAGTCTGCTGCTGGCCCCGATGCCCACGGCCTCCACCGCTCAGATCCTGGGCAACAACGAGTCCATCGAGGCCTACACAAGCAACATCTACACCCGCCGGGTGCTCTCAGGGGAGTTTCAGATCGTCAACCCCCACCTGCTCAAAGACCTGACGGAGAGGGGCCTGTGGAATGAGGAGATGAAGAACCAGCTGATTGCTCACAATGGATCCATCCAGGTAATCATTAGCAGGAAGGAAAACCAAGGCTTTTGTTTCCCCAGCACATTGTTTAAAGCTTAGTTGTTCCTGTTAAAAGGGAGTTTTCCCTCCCTGCTGTCACCAAGTGCTTGCTAGGTTGTCTGTTTGCATTTTCTCTCCAATTTTACAGAATAAAGCACCTTGACACGAGTGTTGTTGTGATTTGGTGCTATTTAAATAAAATTGAATGGAAAATTGTTTTAAGCGTCATATTAGCCTAAAATTCTGGTCTGTGTCCCGAATACCAGCTGAAAAGTTTAAGATGTTTTAAGCTCAGCTGGTTATGTTTTCTTGTTTTTAGTCCTTCGTGTGGCTGTTTGGACCCGAAACATTTAGTTTTTTTATTTTGACAGAACATCAACGAGATTCCAGATGATCTGAAGCAACTGTACAAAACTGTATGGGAGATCTCTCAGAAAACGGTACTCAAGATGGCCGCCGACCGTGGCGCCTACATCGACCAGAGCCAGTCCCTGAACATCCACATAGCAGAGCCGAACTACGGCAAGCTGACCAGCATGCACTTCTTCGGCTGGAAGCAGGTGAGTGTCGAGCGGCATGACGAGGAGTGTAACTTCATCGTGAAGACATTTTTATTTCTCTCCGATATCCAATAATTTAGGTCAGTATCGGACCAATACGTAATATCCCTCTTTCTCCCGCCACAGGGTCTGAAGACTGGGATGTACTACCTGAGGACCAAGCCCGCCGCCAACCCCATCCAGTTCACCCTGAACAAAGAGAAGCTGAAGGAGGCGCAGCCGGCCAAGTCCTCGGAGGTAGAGATCAAAGAGCGCAACACGGCGGCCATGGTGTGCTCTCTGGAGAACAAGGATGAGTGCCTGATGTGCGGCTCATAAATGTCTCCGACTGGCTGAAGCATTTGATCTCCTTCCTTTAGTTGAATCTTTGTTATAAAAATTAAAAACTTATAAAAGTTCAACTCAGAGTTGTACAGTTATGTATTAAAAATATGTATGTTTGAAATAAGATTTTTGTAACTGAAAATAAAGTTTGGAATCAAAGTTGTTTGTGTAAATCTGGTGGTAGGTTTGGATAGCCCCCCCCCCCATAAAAATAATGAATTTTTAAAAATGTACGCAGGTGGGTGAGACTGTTTTTACCAGTTTAACTAAAAAAAGGTTGTACTGATTTTGAGCAGTCGTTTCTTAAATGTGGGAATATACCTCCTAACATGCTCACATGTGTTTTCCTCCACCGCCAAGAATACTTGCAATTTAAGCCACAAGGATGTTAGTTCTTTTTAAATGTACTGTTAATGCAGCAAAAATGTGCTTCAGGTTTTAATAAACCACATTTTCTTTACATACACAAATGAATTCACTAACTTCGTGTAACTCGTCCTCACAACCCTGCTGTTGTTTTCTAAAATCTGAAACCAAAAGCAGGTTATATTTAAACCGCCGCAGCTCAAAAACTCAAAGAACAGAAACCAGTAAATATTTTGACTTATTTTTAATATATTTTTTTTTATAAAATAATGAAAACATAATTTACACTTTTAAAATGTACACGTTATTACAACCCAAAGAAAACCAAACCCTTGCTTCAGGTTCTGCTGAACGCAGGAAACATCGATGGAAAGAGGAACGACGATGCTCGAAGAAAAAGGAAAGGAAGGAGGAATTGGAGAGAAAACAAACACACAGTACCCTCTCTTCACTACTGTCTGCAACAGTGGCCAATATGTCAAAAATAAATTATAAAAATATTAACATCTAAAAAAAACAAAAAGGAAACAACTAGTCATACAATATTACCAGTAATAATGCATTATTGGATTTGTTCAACAGGGGTCCTTGTGTATGCTTTAAATAGCTTAAAATTATACATAACAAAATGTATATATATATATAAGAAAAACAAAACAAACAAACTTTGCCCCTTTTACAATATCAAACTAGAGATTAAGACTTGAAGACACTAAAATCACAGCTACACCTGCAGAGCTGTGAGGATGGAGGACATCCTACTAACAGGAACCCGACTGAAGCTGCTCAAAGACAACCCCCCCCCCAAAAAACTGGGATGACACCATCCCGAGAAGGAGGTGGTGGATTTAAAGCAGGTGCAAAGAGAGAAGGGGGAGCAGGCGGTAGTTATCCTCTGGGGTCAGTGGAAAAAAAAAAAAGTATTTTTTGGCTTTTCCAGCAATTGAAAACATCCTGCTGCCCCAAAACACCCAAAAACATTAAAGGGACAACGACGCAGACAGCAAGGCGACATGTGTCATCACCCCGCCCCCCCCGCCTGACGGTCGAGTGTCGTTAACAGCATCCTGAGGAACCTGAGTGGAAACTTTAAACAGATCCAGTTAAAGAGAAACCTGTTTTATCAGAGAGATGAGAGTGCAGTACAGTTTTAGCAGGGCAGGGTAGGGGCAAGGGTGTTGGGGTGTACTGTCCATTCACTGCCAGCATTCAAAAACACATTTTTTTGTATGAAAAATACAGTACACAGTATCACTGAGAGCACTGTCGCAGTATAAAACAGGAATCGTCCTCTCATACAAGCACATCTGTCCAAATGTGAAGGACTTTCAGGTACAGAACATGTTTCCTGTGAGCACGCTCAGGCGGAGACGGAGCTTCACTGGGTCACAAATACATGAAGACTTGAGGACACTTTGAGAAAATACACTTTTTTACTTTCTTGGTGAGGCTGCTGCACATGCTTTATAAACTCCAGTTCAATTTGTGATGTCTTAAAACACAAACCCACAACAACCGGGTGGCGATGATGCGCTGCTGCCCGACACACTAAATCATAAACAACACAAGGTTTATTAAAGGAGGTCGGTTAGAGGTTAGAACGATGTGATGGAAGCAATCTGATTTTGCAAAAGCAAAAACAAAACGTCTGTGAGACAGGATCAGCTCATGACGACCAGCTCGTCTCTTGAGAGCTAACACGAGTGAGAAATTGCCCGATTTTTTAAAATTTCTCCAGTTTTACAGTAATCCAGCGACAGCAGTTGGTAGGTCCAATAAAACAGGTAAAAAAGAAAGTTAAAGCTCACTCGCCAAACTTTATTCCCAAAAATGTAAACAATAATACGGTCAAAACTGGGCTCATGTAGGGCTACGCCAACCACATTAATTCAGAATAAGCTCTTCACCAGAAAGCAGGTAAGTGTAACTCTCAAAATGCAGCAACTAAAACCAAACAAAGGACCTGCTGAAGGTTAAAGCAACCATCAGCTCAATCAGGTCTGAGATGATCGGGCACTGCTGAGGATGCCGCTCTGTGTGGGAGATACGATGACGCCGCGCCGGCGAGCTCTGCGACCGCTTGCCCTCGGCAAACTGATGGCTTGATTCACATCAGTGGGCCGCTGCGGGTCACCCGTGTAAATGGAGGGCAAGAAAGCGGCAGCGAGGCCCACAGGGTTCAGATTACAGTAAACAAGTTTGTTCATCACTCTGTTGTCCTCTCTCTCTCACACACACACACACACACACTCATACACACACACACCAGAGGAATAAAATACATCTGCAGTGCAAACACTGCTGTGCTGTAATGCTTCTCACTTTTGTACCATCAGTCACACACACACACCTTTAGTACGTCTCTTATACAATATCAGTACATTATCAATAATATTGATATATGAGAATTGTACCACAAAGACATCTATCTACAGTACCACGTCTGTAGAGCTTCCTCTCTTCTAGTGCATTCTGGGAGATGCAGTCTTATTTATTTATTTATTTATTTTGGCTGATTGGCTGCAGGAACAGTATTAGGCCTCTCCAGGTGATGTAGTGTTCTCTAAAACAGTCAGGATCTCCACTCCTGCTCGCTCCTCTGGCATAGTAGCAGATGTATTTACACCACGTGACAAATATTCAGATGTCAGTTAGAAAAATAAACAGGCTCAGAGTCGGGAACGTGTAGAGAGGGAGGGTCTCTACTGGAAGGGTTTAAAAAAAAAATCCAGATCTTCTTTTTCTCTCTGGTTTAAGGCAGTCCAGTGGAAGCTGAGTGTGACATCTGCCGTCCCTGTGAGTGCAAGGAATCATGGGAACTGAAAGCCCCTTCCTCTGGCCTGAACCTCATTCTCTTCCTTGGCTGTCAGTCACTCTCTCTGTGAGTCGGCTAAGGAGTGAGCCTCGTGGTCGCTGCCCGGCTTGTTGAGATTGGTAAGAAGCACGCTGAACTTGCGCAGCTGCTCGCTGGCGGTCTGGCTCTCCACCTGCAGCCGCTGGTTGTTCTCTCTCAGGTTGGCCATCTCAGCGAGTAAGATGACCTTATCCTGCTTCTCCTGTGATAGACAAGAGGAGAAATAAAGACAATGTTCAGTTACCAAAGACCAAACAACCTCTGCATTCAAAAATACATGTAAGTCTCATAATGAAGATGATGCAGCTTTTAAACATAAATCAACATCAACAACGCGTGTAAATATTTAAAGTCTTTAAGAAGATGTAACTCTGTAGTCAGTTATTTACGATTATTTCATACTTTAACTTCAGAAAGTTCGTGCTTTAAAGAGAAAAGCAAAAGGCTCTCACTTTCTCCAGGTCATTGTTCAGCTGCTTCAGCATCACTTCCAGGTGGTAGAGCCGACCGGACAGATCGTTGGGCGCCTCGTCGCTGTAACACACACAAACACACATGGCATTCATTAGCGTGGATCCAGTGATTACAGCACACAAAACACCGCTGTGCTGTGCTGTGCTCACCGCACAGACTGGTTTAACTGGTTTTATTATGAGCATCCAAAAACTATTCATCTTCAGTAAACCATTTTTTCCCCATGTGTGCTGCTCACTGGCAGTACAAACAGTGTCTCTGGTGCCACAGAGTTACCAAACTGTTTATACTGGTGAAAATGCTCAAATAAGACTCTGATAAACTACCACCAGATGGCAGTAGTGACATATGAAAACCTGAATATTTACAGGTGCTCTCTGTGTTTCTCTATAAAACCTTCTTCTGGATCTCTGTAACAGAGGAGCTGACCTACCTGCTGAGTGTGGGTGTGGTCCGTGGCGTCTGAGGAGTCTGAAACTGGACTGGACTTGCGGCCGGTCTCATGTCTGGACCTCCTAGCTGCGGGTCAGTCAGCGAGAAGAGGGAAACCGCTTTTTGTGCTGCAAAAGAAACATGTGATCGTGCTTTTAAAAAGCTTTTACCACATAAAACATGTCACCAGAAAGAAAAGGAGTAATCTAAAAACCTTTACTTGAAAAAATAAAAAAATTAGTAGGTAAAAGAAGGTAAAAAGCAACCAAACCCCAGTAGTCAGATAAAACGATCCTCTGGGAGCAATAAAAAAAGATATCTGTTGGTTTAGTCAGATGAGTCTAAGCACCGAGGCACCACCGAATGATTAACAGTCCAAATTTTTTTTCAGATGTAATAAAACGATCAGTGAGACTACTCTGCCAGATGTTACAATAAAGTTAAACATCTGTGAAAAAACAGGGTTTATGAGGTTTAGTGGAGTGAAGTTAGCAGTAGCTTAGCGAGTGAGTTGCTCTATAAGGATGATATGGAAGATTTTTTTTAAGTAAACCACTGCTTCAGCTTTGCATGTAAAGCAAGCAGAAAAAATAAGAGTTAACATATAAAGCTGTGCTACTACAAACACATCAGCACTGAGAGGACATAGACTGCTGAGGTTTCCTAAGGGCCAGACGAATGGTGGCACAACTAAACTTCAGAGGTCTGACATGACTCCATCCTCAACATGAGTGAGGTCCCTGGTTACCTCATCCCTCACAAAGCAGGTTATGTTACATTTAAGGTTGAAATATCCGTTCTCACCTTCGTAGGCCTTAGCAGCGTTGACCAGGCTGGACCACTCGAGTCCGCTGGCTGTGTCGGGGAGGGGCATCATGCCGGGGTCGAGCCTCCTCAGAGGGGGGAGCTTGTCTCTGGCTTCAGTCAGAGAGAGCTCGGATGCAGAGAGCGGCACTGTGGGGCAGCGGAATCGTGATTAATGATCTGAACACAATCACAGCAGGTTCGCTTTAGTTGCTGCGAGCTGCTGGAGGAGAGTGGAGGCACTCACCCTTCTTGCTCTGCATGTGGTTGGAGGAGCCGGCGTGTTTGCGTGTGGGCAGCGTGCAGGTGAATAGCACGTCACCGGGAGCCGTCTGGTTCTCAGAGCTGGCAAAGCCTGCGTCCCTTCTACCGCTGCACAGCGACTCGTCGGAAAAGGTGCGCTGCAGGGTGCGTCTTGGAGACTGCAGGGAGAGAGGTCAGAGGTCAGAGCTTTGTGCTCATGAGAGGAAAACTGATATCATCCACCAGCGCGATGCTCACAGGGTCTCTCTGCAGCGTCTCCCCCGGGTTGTCCATGATGATCAGTTTCTTTAGGTCGTCCTCGATGGTGCTCTTGTACGTCCGTCGTGGCGAGCGCAGGTCCCTCAGTGATGCTCGCAGGCGAGGTTGTCCAAACACGTTCTTTGAATTTGTGTCCACCTGCCTGGAGACAAAAGATATGAGAAAAAAACACAAACATACAGTTTTCCTTTATTGAAAACGGCTTCCTGCCTCTCTCCATAGTAAGAAACTATGCTCCACTTTTTTCTGCCTATAATATCCTCCAGTTTTTGGTTTACTGCCACTTACACGAGAGTCAGAACTCAAAGTCTTTAGATGGTTTCGAGTAAAGACAAGCACGTGTTGAAGGATTTCAAACAGAAATCACTTTTAGGAGCGATCACTTGCTCCTCGGATGGATGGATATTTGGACTTAGAAAGTTGTTCCGATCACTTTGTTGCGTCGATGTGATGTTTAAGTAACAAAGAGAAAATGAGGCACATGTTATGAAGGACATGACCACCGTGTGGGCCTAGGTTTGACTCCACAGATAAATGTCTTGTATTTCATTGATCAGTGTTTAAACAATGCAAAATTTTAAAACAAAATTTTGCACCATTAATCACAAAATTTTTGACAATTAACCAAAAATTTACTTCTGTCCACCGTCCTTTTGAGTATGAGGTAGTTTATGTGATTATTTTGGTATAAAAGGAGATGCCTAAAAATAATTTCTATCCAGGAAGAAGAACCAAGCATCAGAGCAGATCTGCTGAGGGTGTCGGTCTTACTTCTTGCTGTTGTTGCTGTCGGAGCTCGACGCTGTGGTAGAGTTTGAAGGAGAGGGGTTGGAGTCTTCTGCCTGCCAACCACTCGGTGTGCTCTTGCCGTATGACTTTGGGGCGGAGCTGGACAGAGGGGTGGAGCTTAACTGAGCTGAAGTGGGCGTTACGGTAGAGGCTCGTACAGGCCGTGGTTTCTCCACTGGAGTTTTGTAACCCTGCGGTGTGTAGGCCCTGAAGCTCACAGAAAATAAAAGAAACAATATAGATGGAAACTAACTGTAGATCAAATGAAGTGACTTTTTAATGAACACTTCCTAAATATTGTAGTTGAAAAGATTGTCCGAGGACAGGAAACATGTTTGTTCTTTGAATGAGGAAAAATACTTATAAATTATTTGTATTTTGACTGCATTAATTTAACCGAAACACATTATATGCTCAGTATATTTTTTTATGAAATAGTAAAATATGTCAGTTTAAATATCTGATGTTTTACATGCTCTATTGTGAATACAATATGGGTTTATGAGATTTGCAAATCTTAAACAGCGTTCCGGCTTTTTTGGGACTTGGGGTTGCATGTCTCGATCATCATGTGACACATCGCATGCACAGAGTACAGAATAAGAGCTGCTGGGACTCAGAGTTTCAGCACAGATTGCTTTAATCCAGCACAGAGTGGCTGATGCGGGTGGAGGTTTGTGTGCTACATCCCTGCATGGATTTATATCGCGGCCCTGATAGTTATAAAACCACAAGAGCAAGAGATCACATGATGATCTTTATGTTTCAAAAGGATTAGACAGCCATTATCCTAGGTTTTCTCTACATTTAGTTTAGTATTGAACATTTTCAGTCACGTGATAGTGCTACATAAACTAAAGACTGATAAAAAGACACTAAAGTGATTAATAAGCACATGAATCTGAGTCTAAAACTGTAACAGTGACTCTTTGTCTATCTGGCCCGACATCCTTGGAGGATAACGTTGCTACAAGATTGCGATGCATCTCATCAGCAGTTTCTCTTACCTGGGCTTGAAAGCATCCATTTTATCAGTGCTGGAGCCAGGAGGAGGGAACGTCCTCGTCCTGTACCCTTTGTTCTGATTGGCCGCAGCTGGGATAATGGGCGAAGACTCTCGTCTCTTCGCCTCCCCCCCGCTCCTTCCCACCGACAGCTCGTGGATGCCGCTGTAGGTTGCAGAGTTGTGCATGGCCTTGTGAGACTGGCTGTTGGACATGTTGCCGTGGCGACCGTTTCCGTAGTGGGTCGAAGCGTCGATGCCGCTATCGTTGGACCCGCCTTTGTTAAGGAGGTCAGGGTCAGGATCGGCCGGCTCACCGAGGCAACCCACTCCTCGCTCTCCGGGTGCACCTCCGTCGAACCAGCGCTCGTCACTGTGGCTGCTCGAGGCGTTACTGGACAGGGTGTTGCTGCTGGAGTGGCTGGAGTACTGAGTCTCACCCTGCAGAGGACACAGAGTCAGAGGTGCTCAGCGATAAGGTGAAAGATGGCGAAAGAAGAGAGACGCGGTGTTGATGTTGAGTCTGACCTTCGAGTGTCTGTTTGGAGAGTCTTTCCCCGGGACATCCTGTCTGGGCATTCTCCTCTGCCCCCCTCCACCACCTGGTCCTCGAGACGCTGGGACATGCCAGAGAGGCTCTGCATCCAGAAAACACACACACAGATAGACAGACACTCTCAGGATTATAACAAATCACACTGAACGTCCACGGCTGTCAAAGAGGATTAAATACTTATAGCACATTTAAACACTGACCTCCCCCCACACACCAAAACCACACTCAGCAGCCTCTAGTCTGCTGAGCAACAACCACACTCTTTAAAGCAGAATGAAAACACATAAGAAAAGTAAATATTTATAGAAGAAATGGAGGCAAAAAATTGAGGTAAAACTACATCACATACAAAAAGGAAATGGGATGCTGAATTACACACAGAAATAACACCGGAAATATGCAGTGAAGCACATTCGCAACAAGTTCAAATTCAACTTCATAGTCGTTTCAACACCAGATACAATGGCAAAAATCTGTTCATGTTACCCAAATATACGCCAGACACAATGTAGTACACAAGCTGGGACTCATTTGCACAAAATCTGGATTTGTCCAAAATCAGGCACATAATGGAAAAATGTCTTTGATGCTCTCAAGAAGATATTTCACCAAAATATTGCAAAATAAATCCACGATTGCATTGCTCAGCATCTGATGGTTCAACTAAAAGATAACAACTACTACCGATAGCAGGAGTTAAATGCACTATCAGCATATCAAGCACATATGATTAAATAGTGTTTGGGAAATCTAATGGAACAACGTACTCCAGGCTTCAGAAAGGCTTATTTATCAGGAGATAGAGACCTAGTTTAGGACATTTAAACAATAATGAGTGACTCTTACAAATCTCTGTTTAGAAATGTGCATATCATTGTATTTTCAGTGTTTGTGTTTCAGTGTTTAGCTGTACTCTGTCACGTCTACTGTGACAACAGCAATGAAACTATTAAGGGTGATGTTTAAGTGTAAAAAACCAAAACAATATAAAACTCCTGCAAGTGAGTTTAACATTTACTTCTGAAGGTGGTGCTGTACCTGCTTTGCTGCGCTCCATGGTGCTCTCCTGACTGGTAAAGCCTGACGAAGACTCTCCACTGGAGAGGAGGTCCACACCGAGGTGAGGATCATACGGCAGCAAGGGGCGCTGTCCTGTTCCAAATCTGCATGAACCACAGGAGAAACATTAGTGATAGATAAACACGTTCACAGGGATTTTCCTGGCCTCTGGAGCTGCATATGTTTAAGGTGATGAGTCTGCTCTACTCTACTGAACAGAAGTCTGTGAATCCTCCTGCTGTTTCTGACAAAAGTTGCATTCTAAGATTTTTAATCGCAGTTCTGATGTTATTATTGGTGGAAGGTCAAAACCCCTTTAATTAAAATAAGATGTACAGCTATTCAGACACCATGACAGAAATAAACGCTGAAATAAAACTCCCCAGCTGTAAATATAACGTTTCTGACTAACAGAGAACATTTTCAGTTTCTGCTTTGCATCCCTGTGGCGGTTGAATAAAACAAGTTTTTCTGGTTGGGTGAGATGTTATCAACCTCCACAGTGTGAGGAAGAGCCACCCACACAACAGATCTGTCCTCTGGGAGACTGTGTGTTCATACACGTCTAACTGCAGACCTGGACGCACCGCGCTATTCAGCCTGCGATGTCAACCAATATAATCCACCTTCAGCACACAAAGCATTTTCAAGTAAAACCAGACATGTTTGATCAAGATTGAACGAGTGACAGTGGAGAGCTCGCAGAGTAAAACACCACGCAGACACCCACACACACACACCCCCACCTGTCGGGTGATGGTTTGTAGCGCGCAAAGGGGCCTGGTGAGATTCCAGGTGGTCCCATCGTGGTGAGGCTAACCAGGCCGGAGGGAGGAGAGGAGAAGCTGGCTGAGGGGTTTCTGTAGGGCCTGTCGCCTCCTGCAGGAGACAGGCTGTAGTGGTTCTCTGGGTAGCTGACCGGCCTGAAATACACAAAGAACGGTGGGTAATTGAGAGAAACAAACATACTACAGAGAGGTGATCGATACATTACACAAATAGGAGAAACCTAAAATAACAGAGGACTTGTGATGTGTGTGTGCGTGTGTGTGGTAGTCAAAAGATCAAAACAGACTGAAAACACAAGGAAAACATGGCTGTACACAGCTTAAAATGCGTTGTATTAGACAAACACCTGGAACCAACTTAAGTTGAATAAAACTACACAAAGACTTTATTGTTTAGGTGAAACAAAATTCCAGGATATCATTTACTATCAATACAAGTTTATGACTGTCTGGCAGGCTTAGACAGTGCAGTAATCACACACGAGTTAGCCTGAGGGCTTTTGTTATTTCACACACACACCTGCCTCGGAGAACCCTGCTGTGAAAAATTATATAGAAGGACTTTCAGGAGCTGTGCACAGGAAGTCCATCATATTAATGCTTTTTGAATGACGACAGGACTCAAGCAGGTATTTTGGGATCAGTCACGGTTCAAGTTCACTAACGAGCCTTTTTTTCTATCCAGCTGACATCACTTTTCCTCAAACATTCATTCAGGGATTTAACATCAAATCTTTCATCAGACAACATAAACAAACTAAGACAAGGAGCTGCAGAACAACTGTTTAGTTAAGATGCAATACAACATTTTACCTACAGCCACCTATACAGCTGCAGCAGTTTTCTGTGTAAGATGATGACGGCCCATTGATGTAAAACTGAAAATGTGACGGTGATTGAGGAGTTTGGACGAGGATACTATCTGCTACAGGAAGCCTTTGTGAAGATGGATCACTGCATTGCATATTACTCACTAATTTTATACAATATGCAGTTAAAGCTGAAGTAGGTGACATGATTTTGTGATCACTGGACAAAGACATCCATAAAAACCTTTCAACATATTTTACTTCAAGGAAACTCGACTCATGCACCTCCTCCAAGGTCTGTACCAAGCTTTAGAACATCTAGTCTAGTCTAGGACAAAGACTCACTGGGCTTTTCAGGTGAAGAGTATAGTGGAAAGGAAAAGTCAAAGCAGATGCTGTTGTCCCTTTTATAAATTTCTGCAAACTGCAGGCTTTAAACATTTTTTAAACTTTGCGTTTTTATACTTTTTAAAAAAAAAAAAAGTTTCATAATAATAATAATGTATACTTTATTGATCCCCGTGGGGAAATTACTTCTCTGCATTTGACCCATTCACTTTGTGAAGCAGTGGGCAGCCACTAAGCAGGCGC
>VUQR01000146.1:3454-8454 GCA_015108515.1 Hemichromis elongatus | reverse complement strand
CAAATATGTGATGTCGTGATTAATCGAGCAGATATTTGAAGTTTACACAGCTACATTCTCACCTGAAATTATCTATTATCTATATTATAAGTTTATTTTGTGACCCAGAAAGAGTTTTATTTAAACTAAGTAGCTGCTGCCATTGTTGGAAACTGTAATTGGCTGGCCCCGCTATAAATGGGTGGACCATGAAGGATGCACCCGACCCATCCTCTAAATTTGGGGAAACGGAGGACGCATTTGGAGGAGTCTTACATTGCCCCACCAATGAAAAAGTCGTGCATGCGCGAATATATTGACCATCGTCGATTCGTAGACTTGTGATTTTTGGTTGGAAAATGTTTACATATCGCCCAACCCTACGTTGTAGTCCTGGGCCTGTTTGGTTTTTAAAATACTATTGTTGATTTAATTAAGTCTTTGTATTGCCTTTGTTTAACATCAATGGATTGTCTGTCGTTGGCACAGTACCCCAAAAGCATTAGCATGTGGTTTATTTTATTTTATTTCAAAGATACTTTTTGTCTATAAAACTACATTAAATGTCGATGCAGTAACCTGTAGTTTATTGATCTTACTAATGACGCTAACAAGATAAAAACAGAAAGTTTGATTGGCTAGCACAGGTTAAAGTTAAATCGTGTATAATTTAAGACCTCTTTAACTTTGAAGGTCTCCTTAGATAAGTTTTAATGATGAAAACTATATTTGCACAGTTTGTACAGACAAATATACTGTTAGCATGTAGCATGATGTTAGCATGGACAGTTTCATGTCAGTGTTGATAAATCATTATGAGCTCATCGTTTTGTTTTAATTGGATACAAAGACAAGCTTTAAAGTATGAAAGAGTTGTCTTAGAAGATTAGCTTCTGCTTTGACGTTAGCATCTCAGTCACATCAGGGCCTTTGTTAGTCGTTATGTGCTTTGTGTTTGTTAACCTAAAGTTTTGACCCTGCTGGTACTAACAGTGCTGGCAGCTCTGGTTTCCAGTTTTAAGCCGCGCGGAGCCGTTTAGTGCTGCAAAGCTAGAAACAATGCAGCAGGCTGTGTCTGAAGCAGAACAAAGCTAAAGTGAGTTAGTGGGGCTAGCTCATTAGCTGCTGGCTTAGCGGGGGCTTTGTGTGGTGGTGGGGGAACACGGTGATAAATCCTGGTTTAGGTGGGAGCTGTGGCACCTCCCTGTATCAGCTTACACCTCCTTTATCTGCAACAATAGTCGGCCCATTAGCATTGACGACAGGCCCTCAGCAGCAGATAGAAAACCTGTTTCAGAAGCTCACGAAAGCTTGATTTTAACGTGAGAGCTTTTAGCGCTGACGGCTGGAGAAATGCGCATTTTCGTTAATCCTTCCTGTCTGTTGGTTGTGGAAGAAAACAAAATAGACACAAGCACACAACCTCTCTCAGATTAACCGGGTTTTTAGCTTTTCTTTGGCTTCAGAGTGAATCGGTGTGAACGCGCTTGCTGTACAGCTTTGTATACCATGCAGTGTTTGCTAAAGGTGAATTTGGCTCTATTTTTCTCAACCTTCACACAGGACTTGTTTTCTTGTAGCTGCAGATTTTGCCTCCGAATAACCACGTTTTTCACTTTTCCTTGGATCTTTGCTAACTCATGAAGTCTGTTACAAACAACTTGTGCTCCTAGTAAAATTTGGCAAACTGATTTTTCTAAAACTGAATAAATCCAGACTTACAATACCTCTGTGTATTTTTTCATGGTTTCAAAATGATTCTTGGCTCATAAAATGCTGCACAGCAATGATGCTTGAACATAAACAAATGCATTTGGAAAACTTGGATTGTATTTATATTTAGTTATGCGTTTAGCTCTCTACATCCTCGGCAGCCACGTGCTTCCACGTCTTCCTGTAAATGGAGACTTCTATCGGTCTGTGATGCGGGTGCAGACGTTTTCTATCCTCCCTCATCCTTCTCCTCACCTCCAGTCTCAGCTGCCTCCTAATTGGTCTTACCAACCCCGTTAAGCTCTTAATCTCTCTCGCTCTGTCTCCTGCCCCCCTTCCATCATCCCTCCATCCATAAATACATCCCTGAGCTGTGCAGCCTGTTGCATCCCTCTTATCCCTCCATCTTTCCAGCTTTTCTTTTGTCTTTTTTTTGTCTTGCCCTCCCGTACCCTAACCTCACTCTGCTCTGTCTGACAGATTATCGTCTTTGTGCAGCTCATTTAAGCCTCTGTTTCCACATCGCCGGTGGGTTTCTTCTTCTGTACTTTTTTAGTTCTGACTCTGTAACTAAAAATAAAACATCCTGAGAAATGTCACTGCTGGGGGCATAGCCAGAGGGTCTCCTTGTTATCTGACGTCACCCTACATCCAGCAGATAGCAGGTATCTCTCTGTTACCCACGATGCACCGGGCCACTCTGGGCCTTTATGGCGCCTCCACAGTTTAGTTTGTGTTTTGTGTTATCTGGCAGCGGTGATTGTATCAGCACATAAGGCAGCACACTGACCTCTGTACTCGGTTTTTATTTGTAGTGCCGGACCTGAAGCTGCGTGTGTGTGTGTACGTGTGTGTGTGTGTGCGCGTGTGTCAGAGGTGGTGAAATAATGAGTCTGACTCAGACTTTCTGAAGCAGAGGACTTCTTGGCTCCTTCGCTCACCTTCACGTCCCTGCATCTCTCTGTGTGTTGTTTCTGCATCGTTTACTGTGTTTATGTAGACACGAGCGTTTACAGCCTCAAAACACGGAAACGGAGGGCACGGCTCCGTGTAAGCGCTCGCTGTGGCCGGATACATCCAATTTCATTTTTTCAGTGTCTTTTGGTGAAATCGGGGGGATCAATACATGTCTGGGCTGTTTGTTCTTCCACAGGGGGCGCTCTCGAGCTCACCCAGAACGAATCGGGCTAATATATATTCCACCATGTAAACCGTAGCATGTGATCAAAAGCCTCCAGAGAATAGATGTAGTTCTGTTTTTTATTGTAGTAAAATCTGTGATTATCGTCACGGCAACAGGAGGGGTGTACGCTCGGTAGAAAAATGTATGATGATGCTGTTGTATTAGAGTATTTACAGTAATACATTGAACAATAAAAGCCTAATAAAGTAGAATAAAATGCTAAATGTAGTGAGCGGTTGTGACTCGGCTCGGCTGGGTGAACCTCTGGGTGTGAACGAAGGCATTCCTGAGGTCGGCCCCTTCACGCTCATTTCAAATAACCATGTTTGTACAAACTGTGGTGTGCAGCCTGTGAGCTGCTGCATGAGGAGATATAAAACTTTAAGCAGAATATAATAAAATGATGATTGTGAAGTTAAATAATATACAATAAATACCAAATATTACAGTTTAACTGGACTAGTACCATGTGTTGTAGGTGAGGAAAGAAGGTGTATCCTACAAAAGATGAATGTTTCTTTTACTCTGGGACGAAGAATATCGGTAAAATATCGACATCGACACGTTGGTGCATCCAAACTTTGTGTGTTTGTTGTTTAGATGTTTGTCTGACTGTTGTTATTGTTGTTTCTGTATTTGCGTGTAAACCTGTTTGTGTTACTGATGGTCTCTCTGTGCTCTCCTCCCTGCAGTGTGAGCAGTGGTTGCAGACACACACACAACAAACCCCGCCCCCTCCCGCCCCGCCCTGAGACAGATTCGAGCGAGCGAGTGTTGCTTTACGAAAAGGACGGGTAAATATGCTCCTCCCTCCTTTCACATCTTCATCCCACCGCCACCTTCACCTTCCTCCTTCCTCCTCCTCATTGTTTCGCCATCTTTCATCCACCTGAAGTTAAAGAAACGCTCACCTGTAAACGCTTCCACGCTCCGCCTATTTGGTCACTCTGAGAATGAAGGTTTCATTCTTTAACATCTTTCTGTTTGTTGTCGCGCAGTCCGCCATCTTTGTTTCAGTCATTTCTGCTTCAGCTTGCATGGCGTTTGGGCGTCTCTGTCCCCGTCAGTGCTTTGCGTTTGTAGCCGCTTCGTACTTGGACCTGATTTCAGTCTGTGTTTGCTCCTGGAAATGTTTTAAGAGTTTTCCCGCTTTCTGAGGAGACTGAAGGTTGGACGTTTTCATAAACGCCTCTTCAGTCTTCTCTTTCTTTGCTTTTATATGTCCAGCCTGGTTTCACAATTTATTACGACTTTAGGAGCTCTTGAAGCCCCTTTTGGCTCTTTAATGTTTGTAGCAGTGATAATAAACTGACTTTACAAAGTGCTGAATGGAGCCAGACATTAGAACCAAAAATAAAACATGTAAAAATAAATAAATATAACTCGATAAATAATTTTAAAAGAGATTAAAGGAAACAAACTGAGTTGAAATTACAGAATAAAATACTGCTTGTGTTTTAGCCAGATGGCTGCCCCTCCCTTAGCCTGTTTCTTCCTGTTAATAGGCAGTTCTTCCTCCCCGCTGTCACAAAGTGCTGCTCACAGGGGATCATCGCTAACATTGTAAAATCCCACCTGGTTGTTCTGAGTCTGTTCGTGTGGACGGAGCATTTCTCCCACTCAAAACGTTGTGTGTAACATAAGAGTAATTTTTCAACACATTTTTTAAGAATTGCTTTTAAAATTTGGGATTTTTAGTGAGTAATAAATTCTTAATAAAAATGTGTTTTATTTTTTAATGATGAAGTATTAGTATACAAAAAAAACTTAGTTTTCAATAACTAAGAAAATATTATTAGTGCTTAAGAAAATAATGTTTATATAATTAACATTTAATGTTTAAGTACTGTAATATTAGAATTATTCTTTTATAAATTAAATCTTTGGCAGTTTTAAAAGACTTTAAAGCATGACAGTAATAGTGGCACAAAGTAAAAGAATATGACATTAGAAAAAAATAAACATCTCTATCCAAAACTGTAAGAGTGTGAAGTGTTTGGTAGGAGGGGAAAGGTGGGGCAACACACACACACACACACAGGAGGATGGATGTGTGAGTGTCGAGGAATCTGCTTCCTGATTGGCTGAGAGCTGGCAGACATTTTCCGTAGTGAGCGTGCTTGGT
>VUQR01000141.1:7272-26035 GCA_015108515.1 Hemichromis elongatus | reverse complement strand
TCAATCCCCGTGCGCTCCCGACTCCCGTCTTGTGTCCCTCTCCAGCACTCGTGCTCCGTGTCTCCGCTCCTCGGTATCTTAGCACCCCGTGCTCGCTGCCCTCTTGTCTCCACACTTGCCCTGGTGAAAATAATAAAGAGGCAGCCGTAAGACACACATCCAAAACACTGCGGCAGACTCACGAACTAGCTGAGAAAACTGACGGGTAGTCACGCAATGATCCAGCGTTGGCTTCTCCAACGAGGCTTGATCAGCTGCAGGTGTGAGAGGTCTTCAGGTGTGGCCAACGACCTGGCAGGGCCACACCCACAATGACTAACAGTGCCTGACACAGACACACCCACACAAGCACACACACACGGACGACAGGGAAAACAGCAGCAGAGCAGGAGACATACAAAATATAACAATAGTCCAAAACTGCACACGGACCCTGGGTCACTCAGACCCAGGTCAGTGACAGTAATGGTTTACACTATGGTTTAGTTTCCTAACAAGTAAAAGGGTCCCTGGTTTGATTCTGTGACACAAAATCCCTTTGGGATTGTGTCAGGAAGAGCGTCTAGTGTGAATACAGCCAAATCCAACATGCCGTGTTTACAGCTGTGGTGACCCCTCTGTGAGTAAAGGAGCTGTTAAAAGTAGTGTTCAGTCTTCAGAAATAGATCTCCAGGCTTCTTGAAAGGAATTCAAAGCTCTTCTTTGGATGTTGGCTGCCTTTTGTATTGTTTTCTGTCAAAATGATCCCACACTGCTTCAGCAGTGTTGAGGTCTGAACTCTGGGGAGACCAATCCCTGACTGATAGTGTTCCTATCCTACTTTGTGCTTTTTCCATCCAGGTGTTCTTTTACTACATTGACAGTGTGTTTGGGATCATTGCCATGTTGAAAAATGGTATTGTTTGATGAATCTGATGGTACTGTTCTGTCTTTGTATTTCCATGAATTTCACCAAGATCTCTGACACCAAGTATAGCCTCAAATCATGACAGAGCCTCCACCTTGTTTTGCTGCTGAAAAAAGGCAGACTTTTTCTGAGTGTCAAAATCAGCCTACCAGTACCTTTAAAACTTAGTCTTTTTTGTTTCTGTACAAAAACGGCCTTAAGAAACACAATATGCTTCTCAGAGGACAACCCTCGCTCATTTTTGATTCCACATACATAAATTAGATTTAGGTAGATTTTCAAATTACATTTAGAGGAAATATAACATTCAGCGACAACTTTTTCTTTGGGACACAACTGGTGTGGATAGTATATAGTATATAATGTAAAAGTGCTCAGAATATATGTATCATTATATATAACATTAAATATAACAAGTCACTGTGGGCTTTGTTATGTAAAGAAAGAAATAAGAAGAAGACTGAAGAAGTCACTTGGAAGAGCTACGAAACATTTCTCCCACTGAAAACGCTACATCGAGATGAAGAGAATTAACTTTTTGGGATACAGAAATTACACTTCATTCAATACACTTCAATCTGGTGCTGTATTTTAGTTTCAGAGAACTTTAATTTCCAAGAGACAGACTAAAGGTGAAATATGTGGCTGACTGCCTCCTACCTCCACACAGGAAGGTACTAACACATGAAGCTGTAGACTCTTCAGTCATAATACCATTGTGAATATGTCAATTTAGGTGCCGCAAGATCTTTTTTCTGTTCTGGTTACAGCTGGGCAGAACCAAAGCATCTCATGCCCCCCACCTCCCCATTTCACCTACTGACTAAGCTGCCTACTGACTGGAGGTTCGTGTTTATTGTGCAGGAATGAATATGGTATTGATCGTCTGATCTTAATCTCAGCAAAAGTGCATGTAAATATACCTCTCAGAAAGCCGAACCATTTTAACCATGAGTCATATGTTGTTTCTCCAAAATAAGAGAAGCTCAGTCTTTTCCAAAGAAAGACTTTTAATGAAATCAAAACCAGCAGGTGACCATGTTTCATTGTAAATGTTACAGACACAAGAGAGAGGGGCACGAGGGCCATTTTAAAGTCAATGTGATTATTTGTTGCAGGGAAACACACACAGGTGTTTTGGAGCAAGTAAAAAGGCAATTTTAGTGATGCACAATAAGAGAGTTGTTGCCGCAAAGCTTTGCTGCTTCTTGCAAGACAGATAGACAAGTGTTGAGTTACAATTTGCTGTCCACACAGCCTGAGGGAGAGATTTAAGCTCTCTCTCTGAGTCTCTCTCGTTTTCTTTTTTTAACCGACAGAAAAAAAACCCACCCATATATTAAAGCCTGTGTTTAATATTTTTTCTTAATAAAGTCACTTGCAGAAATCTTATATATTGTTAGCAATGTAAATAGTCTCTGAAGGAATACATATCACCCCTAGAAATGAGGATAAAGTGTGTGATTAGACAAGGCATTAAGAATAGATGTGCTGAGGTTAAACACTTTATATTCCTGCTGTAAGTCTGGCAAACTGTGAGCCTTGTAATCTGAGCATGAAGACGTGTCAGATTTATGATTTTCTACTCTGCTTGAAAATACCCTGTACTGCTTAACAGAATAAAGATGATTTGATATCTCCATCTAGAATCTGCAGGATCTTTGATCTTCAGAGAGGGGGCATTGCAAACTGTCATGCAGCAGCTGTTTCCTCTCCTGTGCTGATTAATTTGTTCATCCCTCCCTCATGTCATCTCCGTCTTTGCTCTTTTTTTGTTCTTATTCCCCCAAAACAACATTTACGGTGCTCCTCTCTGGCTGCTGTGCATAAATAGCACCAAAAGGTACAGCAGGGTTGTTTAATCTTTTCTTGTAATCTGTAGAAAAGCAAAGAAACAACAAAAACTTCAAGTGATCTAATAATAACTCATTTAGAGGAGGCTACATGTTATCTTGGACAACCAAACAGAGAATATACATGTGAATCTTTTAAAATTGTTGCCAAACAGAACCAGAGATGGGAACAGAATGCAACATTTTTGATGCATAATTTTATAAAGGCGGCGATATGAGCCGAAGGGAGTTTGTGGGTCCCACTAATAGTCTGTGACATCCAAGAAAACAGCAGTTTTCAAATGCTTTGGAAAGCCTCGCCTTCTGCACAGGCTTTTCTTCTATCAGGCTTTAATTACTGAGCCAAAGGACTTCTCTGGTCTCAATTCTGAAACTTGTTTATTCCACAGTCTTTACAGCGCTCGTTCTTCCGGGCTCCACTGGGATACCGCGTGCATGAGAGAGTGCTAGCAGCACATTGGCGCTTTAATTCTACCCCCATCTCTGCATACATCTCTCGACTCTATCCAGTGACAATCAAATTTGATTTTAATTGCATATTTTCACCGACTTCGACACAACCTTTGGCTATGTTGGAGAAAGCCCGCTAATCTGGAGCACTGAGAGGAGAACACATGGATGTGAAGAGTAGGCTAATAAAAATTTGCCAGGTGAATCTTTCACTGTCACTCTATCCAGTCAAATCTAATAGTTAAATAGAGAAGAAGGCAACAGCACTGAATTGTTAATTTGTTTTTAGTGATGTAGTGCTACCATTACATCTGCAGCAGCTGTTGAAATCGTTTCTTCATGAACCCTCCAGGGCCGCGCTGCTTGGAAATCTCCCTTCCAAACTCTACCGCAGTGGGTGAAAAACTCAATAAGTGGAACGAATTTACTCTCCAGACCTAGCATGGCACCAAAGCTCTCTGTCACAGGCACACATACACTGACGCACAAACACATACACTGTTTATCCTGCTGAATCATGCTGCTGTCAGTGAAACAGATTATATCCATAAAATTCAAAGATGATGCTTTGAGCTTAATTCCCCTTTCAGTTAGATTTCATTAGTGTCGTGTAACACCTTCTGCAAGATAATTTGTCTCGTACACAACAATCAAAAACCCTTGTAGTGTCTCAAATTAAAGGAGGGGGTTGGATGAGAGAGCAGGAATCGGTTTGTCCTAAGTATCCACATTGGTATAGGGACTTCTTCTTCTGCATTTGGGTGGTGTAAGGTGTGGTTCTAATACTTGGAACAAAAACTTAGCCTCTGGGGCAGGTAGGATAGAAGACACTCAAACCAAGTTTTCTCGTTTTGTATGTGGATGATTTTTTTTTTTACTAATCCAGATCCAGATATGAATGCAGACGATACAGTTTTCTGCAGAAGTCTTTTCCATTTTTCTCCCAAGGACCCAGACTTTCCTGTAATTTTTTAAAGTGGTCTGTCTGAAAGTATTTTTTCAAAAATTTGCTGCTTTTTTAGTCATTTTCAGTTCAGTCCATGTGTCTGACCAATTTAGGATCAGGTACAAGGACTGGGCAAGGATGTGTACCTGACTCCAGTAGGGCAGACCTGTAGGGTCAGGTACAGGTACAAATATTTTTTAGGCACACCTAAAAAAAAATAGCCAAAGCTATGTCCTTAACAAAAACAATAAATTAAACTCAATTTTATTTATATAAGGCAAAATTCAACAACAGTTGCCTCAAGGCTCTTTATATTGTACGATAAAGACCCTACAGACTTAACAATCAAATGACCCTCTTTGAGCACGCACTTGGTGACAGTGGGAAGGAAAACCTCCCTTTAACAGAACCAGGGTCAGGAAGGGGAGCTACCTGCTGTGATTGGTTGGAGCTGAGGGGAGGAATAAAGGTCAAAAATCACACTGTAGTCTGAGAGCGAAGTGCTCTGTTGGTGTGATGCAGTACTATTAAGTCTTTAGGACAAGATTGGGCTCGAATATGGGCAAAATATGCTCTCTCCTTCTAGTCCTTGTCACTACTCTTGCTGCAGCATTTTAGATCAACTGAAGGCTTTTCAGGGAGGTTTGCAGACAGCCCTATATTAAGGGATTACAATAGTCCAGTCTAGAAATAATGCATGAAAAAGTTTTTCAGCATCACTCTGAGACATGTTTTTAAATTTAGAGATATTGTGAGGGCCTCCTTAATCCCACTGACACGTCTTCTGAGGAGGAAGCAGAGTCTGGGGATGAGGGGGGTGACCCGCCAATTTTGGGGGTGAGGTCCCTGAGGGAGTTAAACAACTCCTTGGTGGCAGAGCGCCTGGTGTGGATGAAGTCCGCCCCGAGTTCCTGAGGCAGAGCTGAGGGCAAAAGCGAAGCACTCAATTTATCGGTTGATCGACAAAAAAATGAGATCACGGATACAAGCGGCGGAAATGAGCTTCCTCCGAAGGATGGCTGGCCTCTCCCTTAGAGATAGGGTGAGAAGTTCCGCTATCCGGGATTGGCTCAGAGTAGAGCCGCTGCTCCTCCATATCCAAAGAAACCAGTTGAGGTGGTTCGGGCATCTGACAAGGATGTCTCCTGGGCACCTCCTGGGCGAGGTGTTCCAGGCATGTCCCACCAGAAGAGAAAGAGATTATATCTCTCGGCTGGCCTGGGGACGCCTTGGTGTTCCAACAGACAAGCTAGAGGAGGTGGCTGGGGAGAGGGAGGTCTGGGCTTCTCTGCTTAGGCTGCTGCCCACGTGACCTGGCCCCGGATAAAGCGGAAGAAGATGGATGGATGGATATTGTGCAAATGCAAGAAAACAGTCCTACATATTTGTTTAATATGCACACTGAAGGAAATCACTCTAATAAAATATTATGGTCAACAGTATCAAACGCTGCACTGTCTAGTGGAACAAGCACAGAGATGAGTCTACTGTCAGAGACTATAATAATTAATAATTTATAACCTTTACTAAAGTGTTTTTTGTACTGTGATGAGCTCTAGAACCTGACTGAAACTCTTGAAATAAACCCTTCCTCTACAGATGACGAGTAAGCTATTTTACAAATGCACTTTCTGGGACTTTTGAGATAAAAGGTTGGAGATTGATCTGTAATTAGCTAATACTGCAGGGTGAAGTGATGGCTTTTTAAAGTAATGGTCTAATTACTGCCAACGTGAAGGCCTGTGGTACATAGCCCATTAATAGAGATAGATTTAACATATTTAAGATTGAAGCATTAATTAATGGTAGGACTTATTTGAGCAGTCTTGTAGAAATTAGGTCTAATAGACACATTTATGGTGTATATTAGATCCTGTTCAACAATGCAAGAAAGACCTGACACAGGCCCTGGGAGAGGCATCTGGCACTTCATTTATCTATCTACTGTTCACTGAAGCCTCATCAGTGAAAGAGTGGCTGAAAAGAAAACATTCTCAAGGAAGAGAAAGAGAGAGAAAAGGTTGAAGTGTGCCAAATTTTACCTGAACTGAACTGAAAATGAGTGGCAACAGGTCTGATGATTATTAACTGCAGAAAACTGCTTTCAGGTTATTATCCATCATTTAACTCTATCTGGAAAGCACCTGATTGGCAATAGCTTCAGTTTTCAGCACGTCAACGATCCCAAACACACTGCCAATGCAGTAAAAGCACACCTGGATAGAAAAACACACAATTGCAGACCTCAGCATTATTGAGGGGATCAGTGTGGGATTTTCTTGAGAGAAAATGGAACAAAAGGGGGCCAACAAGAGCTTTGAATGTCCTTTAGGAAGCCTGGAGAACTATGCTTGAAGACTACTTAATGAAATTAGAAGAAAGCTTTCCTTAGATAGTTCACGCTCTGTTGAAGGATAAAATGTAAAAATTCCAGATATTGACCTTTATGCTTGGCAGAATTGTACAAACTCTGATTTTTACTTATGTACTGTATTTCAAAATATGTTTTCAGATATTTCAGTAAATTACTGATATATGAAATCCCATATAATGGTATGAGGATGGGTAAAGACTTTTCCACAGTGCTGTATTTAAAAAACAAACCATAGCTATTTTCAGCAACCCGTAACTTGGCTGGTCAATAAAACCCAGATGACAAGTAGACTACAGAAAAAAACATTGTCCCCGGGCTAAAGTTTATATTCATATACAGATGTGTGTTTATAGAGATTGTCTAACACTAATACTTTGGTTGGACTCTTATGTTGGTATCCACTAAAGACTTAACACAGCACATATGCAGTGGAACCTGCCGAGATCTGCAAACAAACATTGATGTGCACAACTGGTGAAGTCTCCCATGAAGAGCCACCTCACAGAAACCAAATGAAAGGAAGAAAATCTGTGACGTTTTATTGATGACTTCATAGAGCTGAGTGCAGATAGAACTGATGACAAGCCACGGGTTTTTGTCTTTAACGCTTGACCAACCGCTCTGTAGACATGTGAAAAAATAGCCTCAGTGTATAATAAAATAAACAAACAAACAAAAAACTATTGTATCGATTATTTATGTAAATGCAAGTGGGATTCTTTAATTTAATTGCAAATTTTTACTTTACATTTCAGAACATCAAGATGTGCAGTGTTACAGCAGCAATGCAATGAAAATAGATACAGAAATATAGAATATGCAAAACAAAAAAAACAAACATAACACATACATATATATATATATATATTTCTTTGATGGTATTTCTTTTTTGTTTGTTTGTTTGTTTTTTTGAAGGCCTCATATTGTTCTCTTAAAAAACAGGGGCTCCCTGGTGCGCCTCCACCGGCGCAGTGGCGACGGCATCAGAACACACAGGGTCGAGAAGAGAATGAAGAAGGCTCACAGTGTCCTACATTGTAGCAGCTCCCATAATCCGCATGGGCAGATTTTTTCATTTCCATCTGGAAATCTGCCAATCCAGAGGATTTCTCCACTGCTGACAACATTTCATTGCCCAGATGAGAGGACATATCCTAGTCCTACAAATAATATGGCTACCAACTGGACAAGCACCCACATTTCTATTAAAATTAATGCAACCAAAACTTTTATAGTAAAAAAAAATAAAAAAAAGAGGAGCTTTTTTAATCTCTCTCAAAGATTAAAGTAAGGTTTCTTAATTTAGAACCATCAGTGAAGAATAGAGCATGACCTTGGCAGGGTTACACTCCTCTCTGACATCATCACTAATGCAGCGCAATGCTATTTTAATAAAACATGCTTCGACTGTTTCAAGCGCATGTTCACTTATTCCATCACATCATTAAGTCTCTGCTTAATTTATCACGTCTCGGGAACTTGTTCTCGCTCTTTTAGTGGGTGCAAAAGGACAATCAACGCACCGCAGAAAAGTGCACGACCAAAATCCTGTGCCGCACGCACACAAAGAAGACTTTAAAGCATTGACAGCAAATACATTTTTGCATTTTCGTGTGTCCCTTGTCGTCTGTGCTGCTTAGCTGCTCCTTAAAAGCTGACCAAAATTTCACAAGAAAAAGCACATATGGTTTTCGCAAAAGGCCATTTTCACAATTAAAAAAAACAAACATTTTTTTTCTCCATCTATTTTTTTTAAACATAATGTGCTGCTAATGGACAAAAATCATGAGCAGAAATAGCAAGAAAAATACACTTTGCTGGAATCCAATTTCTTGATTTTACATTAAAATACCAGTAACAAAGACACCGAAAAGAAGAACAATCACAAAATGATCACAAGTCTTCATGTTTATGCTATTAAGTGTGCACAATCACTCTCTGTGACATTCTGTGCTGTCCAGTTACCTACTGCATCCTAGTTTTGTCAGCTGTGGGTAGAAGCTTTTTAATGGCTTTTACACTACTATCTACTCAGTCAGGATAGGTCCACAAGGAGACTAAAAGAAAGCTTAGAGGTGATAACAACGTTTATATCATTTGTTGCCTCTCTTATATCTGTTTCCTTTCAGGAATCAAATCAAGCTAGTTGAAACAAATGTCCACCACAACAACAAGAAGTAACAATAATTAAGCTGCAAAAAGCGTAAAAGGTTTTAATTAACCAAGCAGTGACAAGGTCCATCAGTTTCCTGTATTTTTCTTAAAATATAACATATCCATCGATTTAGACTTTTTTTCTGGCTCAGTGTGAGGCAATTAAGACCACCTGACAGCAACATTCATAACGCCCACAGAGTGCTGCTCTCATTTGACTTCCCCTTTACATCTCAATATTTTATCAGCTGTGAACCACTCGGCTTAGAGAAACACCAGTGGACCGAAGCTGCTCACCAGCACACTCAATCATTAACACACATAATTACAACCCAGATGAGGAATTAAGGATTGTCCTTGAAGGTCAAACCCAGTCTCTGCCCTCACTGAGCACTCTGCTGGCATCCGCAGCTCGCAGCTGATTCGCCAGTCCTGGGCAGCTGTCCGACATTGCTATTAACCTGAGCAAAGCCAACCCATCCATAAAGCTGTTTGGGATATGGCAGCTGCTCAAGGGGCAGTGAGGTATTAAGCGTAGATTTACAAGAATGAAAATGTCCTCCATCCCTCATAATCTCCAGTCTTTTTTCACGCAAGACAAGCCTTACGCACATGAACATACACACACACTGACTTATGTAATGTTGTCAGAAAGCGGCATCGACTTGTTGAGACACACCCCGCAACACCGTGTGTATAAACAGAAAGCATGCACTGCCACTTGTGAGCTGACTTCCATCCACTGCTCAGGATCATGCATAATATTTAGACAGTCTGCCATGTTGGAATACCTCAAAAATAATCAACAGCGAGGGTTGTTCTCGCCCACTTTGAACTTGTGAGCGTCCACCTCATTTCACCTCACTCCTTGGCTTCTCTGTTTCATTGCTTTTCAAACAGCAAGGAAGCTCACAGCATGTAGTGCTCTGCCATGTTACTTAGGAATAGTTTTCCACTGCACATCAAAGCCTGTTTGGAGCTCACATCGACTATGAATACAGTGCAGCATTGTCATTATAAGGAATGCAACCAAGAAGAGCTGTTTTCAAAGAGGAGTCAAATAAAAGTTGATCTACTGAGGAGAAAACACAAAATGACAGCAGCTCATATCATTACAGCAGACTGATGCAACGGCACATCTTCTTCAGATAAGCAAACAATTTTGAAATCCCCTCTAGTGTCTTAAAGATTCAAATTGAATGAACTTGTGTTTGCAATAAACACCGAGTCTTTTAGATTATGCAGACCACATAAATATGTAAAAATGTTGGACTGGTGCTCTTGCCTTTGGGATTTGAAAGAAGCACCAGTCAGAATATTTAGCTTCCAGAGCCCAGTGGCCATACTGGTTTTCCTGCATCGGATCCTTTTAGGAATCAAAAGCGCGATCTTCACAGATTTCCAGAGCAGCCTTAGTCGCACCTCCAAATACTTCCACGTTAGCATCAATCCAAGGAACCACGTTTCCGGGCATGTAAGCTGAACAGTTGGCCAGGCCCATGATGTCCACGGGCCGCAGTACTCGGTCCCACATGTTGAACTGGCTCAGCTCGCCCACAAAGGCCTGGGTGGCATCAAAACGGCCTCCCACAATGTCCTTCATAGAGAAACAGAACAGAGTTGAGTTTTGTAAAGGAAATGTAAACAGGCTTTAATTAAAATTCTGTTAATTAAAATTCAATTCTGTTTGATTTGAATCAAAATGCAAAACAAAAGAAAAAAAAAACCCACTGCAAATTCTTTTTAGTGCACTGCCTCTTTAAAATATCCAAACGCTGTGCAATCTGCAATACTGTGCAATCTGCAGCAATCTCACCTTAAATGTATGAGTGAGGAAAAAGAATCACCTCCTCCTTAAGCTCCAAAGTAATGCACTATGAGTTAATGGTTCTCTGTGGAGATTTTACATCACTGTATATTTCCTATTTATACACATAGCGCTGTCATGGAGCTAACCAGCGTAATAACTTGCTAATGCAGCTCCCAGGGGTAAAATGTTGCTGTTTAGAAGTGGATGAGTGAGGTAATACAGAAAGGGCCACAATAGCGTGAGAAGAGCCTCTCTACCTCCTCTTCCTTGCTCCCTGCTCATAGCCTCTGGCGCTGAGCTTGGGGGAGAATACCCCCAGGGATCTTATTGACACAAGGAAAAATACACACACACACACACACACAACACACACTCAGACACACACAGAGATACACATACACCTGTTCTTTGCCATCAAAGCTCTATTGCGCTCACCTGCTCCTGGCCCAGGATGATCACCCCTCCAGGTTTAATTGGGTGCCAGGGGGCCAGGTTGTCCCCAGTGCCTAAACGCTCACCATCCTGGTAAGCCTCCCAGAAACCATCTCTAGTTGTCCAGGTGATGCAAATGTGGTGCCAGCGCCCGTCACTCACTGACAGAGGAAGCTGGGCCACCTGATTGAGAATGAAGTGAGAGGTGTGAATGGCGTGAGGACAGTGAGGAAGGCCGAAGAACGAGGAGCAACAACAGGCAGATACTGGGTAAGGGTGCGAGAGGAGTCAAGAGAGGTACGAGTTTAATTGTGGCATGCTAGAAACAAGGACACCAATTAGAAGGGCCGGGGCTTCAAAGAGACAGCCCTCTGCAAAGAAATCCCCACATGAGCCGTGTGACATATAAAATTTAGTTTACTCAGGTGACATCAAGGGATAGAGCATCCTTCAAAGCAGTCAGATAGCTAACAGCAAAACAGTGTCCTCTTATGCTTTGTTCACAGATCAAAGAAAAACAACTGGTTATTTTACCAGCCAATGACATCATAGTCCTCTGAGGATACAATGAGGCACATAGGATTATCAGTGTGTACTGTAAGTCATTAGCTTTTTTTTTTTTTTATATAACCCTACAGAACTGTTTTATCCTAATACCTAGTTGCAGATGTAGCTCTGGATGCAAATAAGCCCAAAAAGATGGGCAGTCACTCAAAATAAAATTCGACTCACTTGCAATTACAGAAGCAATTGACCGTGCAATTGACCACAGGGAACACTGGGAAGGTTGTTTTAAAGTCTCTCTGATTTGGATCATTCTGGGCCACATGGACTGTTCAAAGATTCAGGTTGTAAAAATGAAAAAAAAAATCGTCAATTATTCTGCAACAGTGGATTTATGCCAGCTGTGATTCTTTGTACACACAGAGTTTCAAATTAAAACACTCTATCCACAGGGCATACTCTTGAGAATGACTGACTCATCGTTTAACACTACAATTGAAACTTAAAATTTTGCAGTTATTACACAGTTGAAATGCATATTCTCCTTTCAGCTTTTTACCAAAATAATAATAATAATATTTTGACTTGCTATAGCAGGAAAAGCATGCATGTGTATCTTTTTTTCCATTTCTCTATAAGACAAAACAGGGACACAGGAGCCTGGAATGGGACACCTAAAATAAAAACCATTGTTGGTATCTACATCTATGCTTTGCCCTGTATGAGATGTCAAAATAACCCATGATGTGTTTTACTTAATGTTCAGAGGACTTTCTGTTCTTCATCTCAAGCAGGGTGTTGATGAGGTTCTGCAGGTAAGTGTGAAATGTTTTTAGAAGGTGACGCAAGAAAAAGCAAAGTCATTAAAGTGTCTGTATTCCACAGCAGTGATTACAGTGATGTTTTTCTTTGCAGACAACCCAACAAAAATGCACCAACTGCATGAATTTTGAATGATATTTGGAAAAATCTGAACCCATCACGCATTTACACACTTGCCAACAAAACAGTGTTACTATTGTACAAGGCCAGTTGAATCCATTACTGATTAAACTCCTGGTAGTCCCATTTGAATGAAAAATTGAGAAGCTACCGGCATCTTTTGAACATTGGAGAGGAGAAAAAAATGATGAAAAATCAACATTTTTTTTCTTTTTGTGAGACAAAATATACGATGATGAAGATGCTGCTTTATAACAACAAAGACGCTCTCTCTCCCCCCATAACCAAGTACAAATACATAATACAGACAACGCTGCACTTTTTAATACTGTCGAGGCAGCTTTCTGCTTTCTTCTCAGTATGCTGCCAAATGAACAGCATAAACAATGTGCCCCACAGGGCCCTGTTATCGCTGCGAACAAGTTTAGCACATGGATGTGCTGCTGCACATATGGTTATCATATTCACCAGCCTCTCCTCACTCTCTTCTGCTCTCATGCTTTCTGTCTCACTTCTTAACTTCCTTTTTTCCCCTTTTTCTCTGGCACCTTCTTATTTTTTTCCATCTCTTTACCAACTCTTTCTTACACTGCTCCATCACCTCCAGAGCTTGTTTAATTTCCAACCTCTTTGCCCCTCTTTTTCTCAGTCATACTCTCATCATTTTCTACCACCGTCTTTCTATTATCTGCCTGAGTTGAACACATGTATAATGCATAGTGAAGGAAAAACTGTGGGTAGACCTGTCTGTGCCAGTAACGCCAGAAGTAAACAAGATAGTGGGACTGTGATTTTTTCCAATGCAGGAAAATGTTATGCTGTTTCAACATTAAGCTGTGATATCATAAGACAAAGAAGTGATAAGTACTATATTGGATAGTTTGTGTGTTTACACTAAGAACGTATTTCCCATGAGGCTTTGCTCCCAAGCTTTCATGTGGTGTGAAGCTTGACCCTATCACAAAGAAAGCAAAATTTAGCCTCAAAATTTTGTCTTTCATCAATAAAAAAATTATAGTTCTTCTGCTTTATGACAAAATTGCATAAAATATTGATAGTTTATTTATTTTTTTTTAACATTTTCTTATGTTTTGGGTTAATTGCGATTACACGGCTTATTTACAATACAACCTCCAAAGAAAGCAAAGAGGACAGGGCAATGAAGCACATGAGCACATATGGCAGCATAACTCCTCTAATGAATTACTGTTATTCTTGGGTGTGAGCGAAATGTGGGTCAATGGTATTAAATGTTTATAAGGAGCAAAATTAAATATTCAGAACTAATGGTCAGCGAATATCTTCTCGGCTGTATCGTTATTGTGCACACATGTACGTACAGAAGCTACGTGCTTGTTTTGGATCCCAAAGCGGGCTCATTTTTATTCATTCTTTGCATTTAATTAGTGCCTTTGCTGATCCACATTTACGTCCATTATTAGAGCCAGCTGTGTTGCCAGGAAAATAATAAAGGATTTAGAGCATCTGTCTTTAGAAAATCAGGTCAGCGTGAAGGATTCACTCTGCAGCATAAGCAAATGGTGAAATTTAAGTTTATCATAATAGACCTACCTTGTCATTGACTAGTAGCTCAATGGGATTGTTTCCCCATTCGATGAGGACGATCTCATTGGCCTGGCCTGGAACACCGTATGAAAATGGAGTTCCTATTCCTGGACTAGCGCTAGACTTGAGCCACATGCAGACAGTGAAGGCGTACATCTCCGGGAGGCTCTTCTTGATGCGTCCGTACAAGTAGTTTGTACGGAGAGGAAGGGACACCTTGAAATCCTCAGGTGACTTGAAGGCATTATTATCTGTGGATAGATGAGGAACACTTAATGTAATATATTCAAAGTTATTTTTGGTGTGTCACAACTTGATCTGGAATAGTTCTGAGGATGATGACCAAAAAAAGATCATAAGAAAGGGTGAGTCAGTGTCACACAGATCACTGCTACTGTGTTGGTAGTCCAAAGATGAAGCTCTGAAGATCCCTTTACCACATTTTGCTATTTGCCACTTAAGAGCAATGTCAAAAATATGTAGAACATTTGGGAAGGTGGGTTATTACATCTCATCTTTGTGCTGTTATTCTCTTATCTTAACCTCTGCTGTGGAGAAGACAGAAGTCACAAGAATTGAAAAGCATATTTGCAGTGAAGTGGACTGATTTGTAAAAACAATTACGACTTTCCACTCAGTCCAACTGCATTTCTCATGCATGCTTTTTGATCTTTGACTTCTTGCTCTTCACTTTTCCTTTTCCTGTTGAAGCTAACTTTTTAACCAGTCAATATTTGACCTAATGCCAGTGCATGCTGTCATTGACTGCACACTGGCACATATCCATGACCTCTGGGTTTAATGATCCTTCACCCTGAAAAGCCTGAAACATCTTAGATAGACAAAAGTTTGGGACCATAATTCTAGCCTAAAACAAGTAAGAGGTTTCTTAGACAGTCACTACAAGATACATGCAAGATATTTAATATGAGGTACAGCCTCCTCTGGAGGTGATGCAAACTGCCTCCCATCTGTTCATGGAATGAACAAGTGTCCGGATCTGTTGTTGAAGAATTGCTCTCCATTGTTGGATGTGTGCAGCCTGCAGCTGTGCAGTGGTCGCTCTGTGTGGCTAATGAGCAAGCTGGGCCAGCAGGTCCCAGGCATGTTCAGTGAACCATATGAAGAATAAATGATGGCCAAGAAACTGTCTGGATATGTTCTTGATTTAGAAAGATCCGTGCTATTCTGACAGTGTGGGGGCAGACATTGTCCTGCTGAAACAGCTGCAGGGTGGGGTGCTACCACAAGAATGGCACAAGCACAGGTCGGAGGTTGTACCTCTATCCAGTCAGATTTCCACCGAGGATATTTAGATCAGAGATGGTGATCTCATAGGCATGCAAAACTGTAGCAACAGCTTGGACATGCATGCCAGCATGCGAACTGGCTGGCCTTGTTTGACTTCATTCAGTCACAGCACAGTGATATTGATGACAGTGTTGTACAAACACTGTTTTCTGTCTTCTGACATTTATGGCTTGAGCATCCAATAAGTTCAACCGATTATTTAATGACCTATCACAAATGATTAAAACCAGCAACTCAAAACTATTCGCAGAAGATACTTGGGCTTTCCAAGAGATTAAAATCATCTAATGAGACTACACCAGCAGTTGGTCACCAACTTTTCTTTTTTTTTAGCCTAACATGATTAGTAAAAACAGTAAAAACACTAGCATTGTTATCTTTATGAGCTGGAACAGCCTGGTATTAAACTGAATGTTAGCATGCTAAATCTGCAGAGTAGCATAAGCACTGAGTCTGATGGATTTTCAGGTGTCTGGTGAAAAACTAAAAAAGAAAAATTTTTAACCTTTGACGGTTTTATGAGTCCTATTAAATCATATCTATACCAAATTTCACAGTGACAATAACTGCAAATAAAACCTATATAGCAGAACAGTGTTGTAGTTCCCCCCTTGCTTGTGTAGCTTCTCTCTGGGTACTCTGGCTTCCTGCCATGATCCAAAGACATGGATGGTTTTAATAACAATTATAAATTAGCTATAGTTGTGAATGTGAGAGTCTCTCTGTGTTGTCACTGTGACAGACAGACAACCTCTATATATACAGGTAACAGTGGCACATGGCCTTTAATTAGACAAGAGGTTTCCAAAGAGAGACAGAGACAGAAAGAGAGAGTAAATCTAATGTCCAGCTCTCTTGTAGTAGTTGGGATATTTTCAGATTTGAGCAAAACATGAATTTAGCGGCTTGATAGTGCTTAACAAGCAAAAGATCCCTGGGAAAACACACAAGACTCTGCCAAATCAAACACGTGGAGGGACTGTTTGTGAATAAAGATGTAGCTGAAAGTAGCATCTTCTTCTAGTGAAACACAAACTTCAAAAAATAATGTTGGCACAAAAAGAAAAGCCAGGAGAAATCAGGAACTATCACCCAGGGACCGCAAATGTCTACCATCTTGTTCTATTGATTACGAAGATGCCCAAGTCTGGACCAAAATGCTGAACTGACCATGAACTGGCAGACAGACGGGGGAACTGGCTGACACTCTGCTAACCTTGGAGTCATGACTTGCTGTAGACTTGTTTATCAGGTGTTTCCCACTCTGTTGAACACATCGCCGGCAGATAGTTCAAGAATTTAACAAAAAAGTTTCACCGTATAAAACTGTGAATAACTTAAGGATTTCATCATCTACAGTAGACATAATTATTAAAAGACTCAGAATCTCGAGCTTCCTCTGCACTAACAGTTAAAGGCCTCGAGACCCTTATAAGGCACAGCAATAAAAACATGCTTTCCTGTGTTCTGTGGGCTGACTGATCAAAATTAGAAGCTCCCTTTTCTCAAAGTATTATTATCAACTGTTGACTGCTGCTGAACAGCTTTAAAGAAGAGGTGAGGTGGCATTAAAAGTGCTTTTGTGCCACATTTGTAAACACGCTGTTGGCATCACATGAAAAGATTAGCATTTTTTTTTAAGAAGAAAAAAATCCAATTTAAAATTTTTATATAACATCTTTGTACTGTCATCAATTACATCAATGCAGGTTATACAATATTTTGTTTTCATTCAAATTTGTATGAAAATTTCTACTTTTAAATTTTAAATGCATAAAAGGTTATGCTTCCGTGTTATTATGTTATTGCTCCAATTCGCTTACGGGATTCATTTCTGCTGAAATGCATCAGAGCTTAGAGTTAATAATTTAACCGCTGGTTAGTTAAGAAAAAAAAAAGATGGCAAAATTTAATTTTTTTAATATTTAAGACTCTAAATAGAGGGCCGAACAAGAAATTGATGTGTCCTGAATTTTTTTTAAATGAAAGGATAGTTGTGAAAATCACAAATAATATGATTTTGCAGTTGATTTGCATAAAAGTAACACATTTCAGTTTTCAAAGGGATTGAATCAGAGTTTTACCTGTGCTGAGCACAATAATTGGGCCTTATACACCGCTAAAAACACAACTGCTCTGGTCATATTGTACAACTGTAGCACTAAAATAAGGCTTTACAATACCAGAGTTGAATTGGCTTGACTGCTAAACCAGTCAAATCAAATGAACCCCCAGAATTAGAATGTGAAATGTAAAATATAAAAATGTGCACTGAGCTTTCCATTAATACTTTTCTATAAACTTGCATTCAGATGAATGGACACGACCTCTGCATATTTTACTGTAATGCACACGGCAGAGGGACAAGATGATACCAAGCTGTTGGAGAGCTATCACCAGTGTAAATATCTTCACAAATCCAACTGACACAACAACACCACAAACTTCAGCCTTGAAAATCGCAGCAGAATTGAATCGACATCTCTCTGGCACAGATTTGATATAAATTGAACTAAATAAGTCTCACAATGTAGCATTTGTTGAAGGGCTATTGTACTGACTTGTAATATCATACATGTGGTTGTGCTATTTGGTCCACTGCCCACCTGAGCAATTAGCTTTAGCTAAATCTATAACTATATGTCAGACCCCTGACTGTATCAGCTTAACCTTGTGGGAGGGATCTTCTTAAACAGTTTTCCTTCCAGCAGACATATTTTGTGTTATTTTAACATGTACCATCAAAGTGATACCTTAGAGTGTGGACATCTCTTCAACATTTCTCGAACTTAAGCATTCAATATTGCTTTCCAAGCCTTATTTTCAAGACCAGGAACTTCTCTGAGAATGGCTCTGAGAAAAGGATCACTTTCACTTGCATCATCAGAAAAGTGCACTGGGATTGACTAATGAGTTCTAAATTCAGCAGACAACAAAAAAAAAAGGGGAAAAGGAAAAAAAATGTTTGGCATGAAATTTTGCCATAAAATTTCACAGCACCCATTGTATCACTTACTTTTTTCGAGCTCTGTGATCCTCTCCAGGAGGGAATTGAGCGCACTCTCAGTGCGTTGGCGGTGGGCTGCTGTTTCATTGTAGAGCTGGCTCTTCTCCTCCTCCAGCTCAGCCACCTTCCGGAGGAGCTGGGTCTCCAGCGCCCCCAAACGTTGCCGCAGCAGCTCCCTGAGCTCTGGTGGCAAGGGAGTCAGGGCCGAGACACCAGCGGTTGACACATTTGTGATGGGTAGACGCAAACTCTGCTGCTGGGAGATAGATAGATAGATAGATAGATAGATAGATAGATAGATAGATAGATAGATAGATAGATAGATAGATAGATAGATATACCCAGATTTGGAGTAGAGGACTGAGTTTATCTACTTTAGGTCTTATCTTGTTTTTGATACAGCAATATCAGAATGAAGACAGTGTGTCCCTGTGGTACACATTGATTGGTGACCTGCCAGGTGACCTGCCATACATCTGTGGATGTGTTGGGTATTTGATAGATGGC
>VUQR01000138.1:1713-18857 GCA_015108515.1 Hemichromis elongatus | reverse complement strand
GCCCTCTCTTACTGTCCCTCTTTTTCTCTCTGTTTTTCTGTCCCGCCCCTCCCTCCCATTCTTTCTTTCTTTCTTTCTTTCTTTCTTTCTTTCTTTCTTTCTTTCTTTCTTTCTTTCCTATCCCCCAGTCATGTCTGTCCCATCTGTAATAACTTAAATAAAATAAATAAATAATAATAACAAAGGTCAATGAAATGGAACAATATGACAACGTTGTCATGATCCACTTGGTAAAATAAATCCATTGTGAATCTTTTTTGGCCTTCAGACGATAATTCTGATGGCTAAAGAACCAAATGGGACAGGCAATAAAAAAATAAAGGAGTCCTCATGGATATTCTCATCACGACCAGCAGATGGAGACATTGTTCTGCAGTTAAGGCCAGCTTAAATAATAAAGGAGAATGGGCATTCTTTTTTGGCTGTTGTGTGGACACGTAAAAGGAGCTGGGGTTTTAGGCTTTACTTATTTATTGGGGTAAAGATGTGGGTGATACAAATGCCATATGCAAAGATGAAGTGCCCCATTTAATCACTTGCATATTTTCAAATATAACTTGGCACAAATGTGTCCTATAATCTGACAAAAGCCGTCCCTACCTGCGTCAAACACAGTGTTATCTTCCAAAGCCCTCACAGCCACTTCAACAGCATCCACTGCACTTCCTCCTTGTTTCAGCACTGAAAACCCTTCACGTGCTGCAGTTTTTACTCCATCAACAGAGGCCTTGGCCAGTTCGTCCGGTATGGCCCATGCCCCACCATGCACAACCACAACTGCTGACATCTTTGCATTCCTGCATGAAAGTAGTTTATTAACAGGTTACAGCCGAGAAAATAACTTATTTTTTGTGTGTGGATTAGGAAAAGCACCAAGTTATCATTGGTATCTTCTTATTGCCTTGATCCAGACATACTTCTCAAACTTTTACATACAAAGAAATGTCTTTTGTTTAATAAACTGAAGGAAACTGCTAAACGAATTATTTACTCTGCATTCCACTGTTGCAGCACATGAATGTGCACCTTTGAACTACTGATAAAACTGCTATCATGAAGATTGTCAAGACTTTGAAATCTGGTCATTCCTTCATTTATCCACACTTTAACACATAGCCTGTGTTGCCAAATGTCTTTCACACCAGTTTTAATTATTAAAACTGTCTAATAGCTATTTATTTATTGAATAGTTTAACTGTTATTTCCATTCTTTTTGCAAAAATAAATTGCAAACTATCCTTAGTCTGTTATTAATTTATCGCTATTATTATTATTATTATTATTATTATTATTATTACTAACTTCATAGAACAAAGATATTTGACTATTACCTGGCTATTACAAGACCGATTTGAACAGCTGTTAATGATAACAATTATCTTAAGGATTATGACTTTGGCAGCTTTGAATTACCAGCTACAATCAAGTACTAAACTATAATAATCGATCTTCCCATAATTTATTCTTCCCCAATAACTCAATTCTATATGTGCTACGTTTACCCCCATTACCTGCATGCACTTGTACTGTGTTTAATGTACTGTAATCTACTGAACCGCCGTCGCTATCGACAGTTATTCATTTATTCGGACTTAGCTGTAATCATAATGAGATGTTGCTTTTTTTCCCCCCTACCTTTCCCGAACCTCAGAATTCCCGGGAGGATAAACACTCCGCCATAAACACGTGACTTCAGGAGACTACTGTACGCGGTTTAACCAGCGCGTGCTGCACAGTGACGTCAAGTTTTATAGTTTAGCCGCAACCGAGATAAGACTTCCGACAAGTTTTTCAAAATTAAATCCTCGCTCTGCTAAGCACAATGTTAAACAGGCTCATCTCGACACTGTTTTACATCGATTATATCCATGATAATGTTATGTGTGCACGTGCGAGGACCAGTACATAATGAGACCCACAGTAGTTATAAACTGAATTTTTGGCATGCCTAGATGCAACTGATATTGTAACAAGAAAAGAATAAAATACAACTCCCTGTAAATCTGAAAGCAGATCAAAGCAAACAAAGGGACATAAACAACTTCTTGTTAACTAATTTGAGGCTACCCCGAAGTGTTCTGGTGTTATTTGCCTTACATTCAAGCGCTGCCATACACTTACGCTTATAACGATAGCGTTACCAGTTGGACTTTGACCACTAGAGGGCTGTAAGAGTCCATCACATGCATAGACTGCATCTATAGAAATATACATACAAGCTCAAACCAACAGCAAAAGTTCGTATCAAAATTTAAGTGTCAGTTATACTCTGATAAAAGTATTTTCTTAAAGAAATTAAAAGAAGTTTAAATTTTGCTCTCACACACAGAAAGCTAAACTTTTTAATGTTAAGTTCTGACCCTAGTGGTTCTGTTAATAGACTGTAAATAAAAGATGTTGCCTCCGTGACATCATGAACAGTATAAAACATGGACATGATTTCTGGGTCAGAAATATGAACCCACTGCAGAAGTGCTTCAAACCTGCATTCTATCTGTTGGCCACCAGATGGCGATAGCTGTTGGTTGCAAAAAAGACTATGGGTCATGTTGAGGTTTCTCATGTAAAGTCATGTGCACATTGCTCAATAATTGTCTGCCATATTGGGCATGGCATAACCACCGGTTGGTAGAGAAAAGTACAACTTTTACTTTGTAGCAAATGATCTACATTTCTTACGTGCTTCACACTTTTCACTGTTTCACTTCAGCTTGGAGAGCAGCTGGGAAGTGTTCATAGAGAAAACCATCTCTTTCATTCAAACTGGGAACGCATGGATATGATAGCAAACAAAGCAATCGCAAGGAGTTATACACATAGGTGGATACACATTTTTTCCCCTAGCAACAGGTGGCTGCCAGATGGTTACTGATTACTGTCTTTGCTTGTGTGACCAGGGCCTTATTTACTTGATCCTACATTTTTACTGTATATTCTATTGTTACGCATAACATGGTTAGTGATCACATGCCTGTAAAACCACAATAGAAGTCTTTGGGAGGAAAAAAACAGCGTTCGTTCTTTACCTTAGTAAATACTTTTCTGATAAGTTAGTGGGCGTAATTAATAATTTGGGGGCATCTGGAATGAAAAAGTAGGTTTATATTTTAAATCTTGGATACTATGCTTCAAAAACGAGCATTATTTGTGGTAATCTTAGGGCAGGTCTGTAAAACTTCAGAAACCAATGATGACGTCATGGTAGCTTTTTCCCTCATTTAGGGTGCCATTGAACACCACGTTTGGACTAGTGGTGAGTAACAGATTAATAAAATACTAGAATTTTACTCAACCGAATGAAAAAAAGTGAAAAATTCCTTTGAGTGCTGGTGTGCTATATACTCCTCAGTCTTTTTGCCATTTATAATTATAGTGAAGAGGACCAGTGTCTCAAATTAGGCCCAATGGATATGGACACCTGCTTGTGTCTATGGACCTGTCAGTCAACGCAATCACATCCTTAACTCCAGTATCCACATGGATGAGTTCTTAAAAATAAAATGTTGAAGTGGGAAGAAATCTAACAGGTAGTAAACATGTTTTTTTTATGCAGTCAAATTTGGATTGTTAAGATTAGAGTTTTTGGAAACTGATTTACTTTTGCCTCTCCACTAGTAAATGCCAGTTTGAGTCTTGTGTTGGTTTAATTTTCGATTATTTTCCATCTCACTGAGATGATAAAAGCAAATGTTCTTCTATCGAAATTTTAAGAAATCCAATAAAAACTATAATTTGTTATAAGCTGTCTATAGGGGGTTTTTTGTTACTATTTTCATTTGTTGGTGTGTGTATCTATTTCAATATCCCTGGATTAGTCTACATCTACAAACATACTATAGACTCACAAGACTGAAACACATTAACCGTCATAACCCTCATTACCATTAATAGTCACAGCAACAGCAGCGTGATTTGCATTAACACTGTCATAAATCATTTTATTGAATGGAATTAGATCAGTGAAGGTCCAGCGAGCATGAAATGCAAAGACAGTACTGGCCAACGTGGGCATAGCTGCTTGTTTTAGGCTTTTAGGAAGAAAAATAAAGCTGTGTCTGATTTCATAGAGAAAGGAACTTAATGAAAAATAAATGGAAAGGGGATGTAAGTGTGAAGTTTTAATCAATACTAACTCCTTTCAGGCTTGTTTGGCATTACAGAAATAAGCAGATTAATGAAATAGTTCTGTCAGACAAACCCACTTGGGTATTCTGGCCTCTAAAACAGTCTTTTAAATCACCCTAAAAAGCCATAAAAAAAGTCATACATTGTAATCTTCAATGCCAATACACAATTTAAATGAAAGAAACCATTGGCTCAGTTTTATGGATATTTCCAGCTATTAATGTACCACACAGCACCCCAAAACAACAACACTATATTTCCAAGACAAATGTACTGGTTTCTCAGCAGATATTAAATTCTACCAAAACTGAGAAGAATCATAAATACTATGGACATAATTGACTCATATTCACAAAGCATTGCTGTCTGCAGCCGCGTGGAGCCTTTATGATTCTGATCAGTGTGCGGAGAAACAACTCTAAAGGTCAAGTGGAGCCAGAATTGGTCGTTCACCAGCCTCATCTGCTCAAATCTAATTTGTGAGTTAGTAAAGCAGCCTGCATGCTGTGCCGAGGATGACTCTTGGATTCAAGTCAATATCATGGCTTGGGGACAAGAGAGCCATTTGATGAGATATAAACATTCATGCTTACAGTGCTGACACCACTAACACTGGCTCTTGATGAGTAAGTGAAGAATTCACTTTATTATTTAACATCTATTTATATTAAAGCGTCTTTAAGCCAAGTCTGCCACTGACTAAAGCTCTACTAGAGTTAACCTTCTTCAGCCATAAGAGGGATTATAGCTCAGAGGATGTATGGAAAAGATCTAACCTACATTGCAAATTAAGCATATCTGCTTCTTTTTTTGCTGAGATAAATTCATTAAGTAACATGGCAAAACTAATGAATGGATTATTTAGCATGTATACCTTGAAATATATGATTTACTCTGTAACAATACAGCCAAACATTCTTTACAGCAGCAATGTCAAACTCATTTTGCATCACGGACTAGATACAGCCCGCTTTGATCTTAAGTGACCTGGACAATGTATATCAGTATAAAGAACTTTAATTGCACATTTAAACCTTGAGACTTTTTAACATAGGAAAAAAAATTGCCGTTTTTAGAGTGCATCTCAGTTTTTCTACATGATAAAGAAATGCTGCTGAAAAATCTGTCAGTATGATTTAAAGATGTAAAAATTAAAGAAAAACAGTTAATCCATGTGCACAATGGATACTGTGGAATGGATACATAGTTTATACTGTGTATCCATTGTAAAAAATAAAAATAAATGCACACAAAAAATTAGCATCAATAGTCATTTGTTAAACCTAAAAGGTGTAAAGCTCACGAAAATACAGTTAAAAGTCAAAAATCTATGCCTTTGTTGATGGTTTCCAAAGCGGTTCAGTGCGGCAGGATTGGAGTCTTTGTCGGACTGATTCTGGTCCCCAATCCTTATGTTTGACACTCCTGCTTTAACGTGTGGGTTAGAGTTAATGAAGTGGATCGTGTCATGTGGAGTCTGAAGAATACTGTGCTGTAAGCTAATTTAGATTACCCGTAAATCTAAGACAAATTAGATATGTACAATCAAATGAGACAGCAGCCAGTGTTTAGCACCATGAACAGGTACGCACAATGAGTTGTGTTGTCCCTCACAGGTGAATGCCTGCGGGCTACTTTGTACTGACTTCGTAGTTACTTTGAAACTCACAAGCTGCATAAAAACAAACATTTAATTAAGCGGCATTTATGGTGGTACAGCCTGTTAGCGCGACAAAACTTTATTAGCATGTCTTATTTGTTCTTCGCGGAGTACCAATATTATTAAAGTTTCCAGTTGAAAAAACCCAAAATCTATAGTTTTGTGGTGACATTATTTCAGAGACCGTTGTCAACACCGACCAAATGCAACCCCCATCCTTTTTAAAGCCATTCCCTTAAAGAACACTGAGTATTTCCTTTGCGCTCAGTGGAGACCTTTCTTGGTGTTTCAGCAGCGCCAGTCCCAGAATATGGCCAATAATGTTGCTGAGGGGCGGGGAGCAGCGCGGTCTGCAGACCCACTGAGTCTGGCGGGGTGCCGAGGAGAGGCAGCAGGCAGCGGTAGCAGAGATGGGCTCACACCTTTGAATCACAAATCAGCCCCCCTCCCCACCCCAGTCAAGCATCTCGGGAGACACTGGAAGACCAATTTTTGGAGGGGGTTTTGCTGGTGTTCCTCATTAAGACCGGTAGACTACAGCTACTAAGAAGCAGGAGCGGCAAGGTTTATAGTTGCATTGTGACGTTCAACACTCCTGTCGTCTCACCTGCACTGCCGGTGAAGAGGTCCGCTGTGATAAACATGCATCCAGATAAGTATCTACCTGAGCTGGTGTCCGAGAAAAACAGCCTGGACCCCTCCTTTGTGCATGCGGTGCGCCTGCTTGCAGAAGGTAAGTCAAGTATATATACATGTGTGTGTGTATATATATATATATGTAATATACATATATTTTTTCCAAGTCTAATGCACTCTGAATGTTGAACTGTCACGATGTTCATTCTAACGTGAAAGCACAATTGCATTGAATTTTGGGGCAGTACAGTGAGCTGATGTGAGCTTGTTTTTAACACATCACTCTTGACTTTTAGTGCTTGCGTGGCGACAGTTGAATTCTCTGTGCTGTGCGTTTAATGTAGACGCTGCTCTTCGTCTCCAGTGAGGAACTTTTGTTGGGTTTTCCCAAAAACTCCAAGTGAACAAATGCCGTGAGCAGAGACACTAAAGTACGTGTACAGTCAGAGGGGGTTATTGTAACCTCACTGTCCGCCAAGATCAGTGCGCTGGCTCACATAAGATAAGCGAATGGCTTCCTTGAGGATTTCTCCCTGACTTTAGGTCAAAAATTATTAAAAAAGGTGCCGATTTTGTCAGTCCAACAATCATAGTACAGTATTGGGGTAAACGTGCTCTTACTCCTGTTATAATAACGTGTGCTACCAGACAATATTTTTTCTGTAAACCATGTGAATTGTGTGGTCATTTATCAAGCCAAATATCACCGTTCTAATATTGTAATCATTCCACGTGAGCTAAACCTTGGAGGCTAAAATCAAAGTGTTTGTAATTATTGCATCATGAGTCATAGATTTCTGACTGAACGAAAATTGATAGATGCACACCTCCTCTTACAGGATAAATGCCATCAAGGTAATGGAGAACAGAAAATGTCAGTGAAACATGCTGTAAAGCCTTTCCTCCAGAATAATGTTACTGTATGTCAACAGAGTGCCGCAATCAGCCTGCAGCATTTAAAGTACTTTGTAGCCTTCATCTCATTCACATTCTGAGAATGTGTCACTTCTGATAGGAAGTGTGTCACCTCAAAGCGAACACAAAAACTCAGCTCAGCTCATTCAGCCCCGAGATGCAACTTTTGCATTTCTCGTAGACTGTGTGGTCTCTCTTCCTGTAATTGCACAAGTCTGGTTGATGTGCAGTTCTATAAAAGCTCAGATAAAGGTTTGAGGAACACGTTACTGGAGTGAATGGATGAATGATTATCGTAAATGTGGTTGGATTAACCTGCGTCGACTTACCAGAAAAGACAAGACAAACCAAACATGACAAGCAAGCAAACCAGTTAGTAACTTATTCCTGTAAAAAACAGTATATCAGCAATAAAATGACATAAATTAAACATAAAATGCTATCATATGTTACATGACTGTAAAACACTCAGTGAAACGCTCTCTGCTGTTTGTCCTGTGCTAAAAATGTAATCACTGGTGATTCTGAAGCCAGTTGATTTAACTATTTTTTAGATCATGTTCGTACGCTAATTTGGGTTCTGACTTGTTTGTTTAAAAATGTAAAATCACACATTGTGTTAATTAGCTGCTGGACAGGGTGTGTGTGCGCTCTGCTGTTCGGCCCCTTGAGCTTTGCTGTTGAAATGTGTTGATGAGACACCTGACACTCCCATTCTTGTCGCTAACTGGGATGCAGATGGGATCATTTGTCACACAGCACACTTTGCCATATGTGCTCAAGCATAACGTAGTCAGGATGCAAACAAAGAATGCTGTTTTTTACAGTTCACAACAAATACACACATGACAATGCCTCATAATTAACAGTACAGTACAGTCTTCAACATTACAGTACAATATTGTAAAAAAAAAAAGTATATATTGCTGTTTGCAATGAATTTGTCTGAGAAGAATGCTGTTTGCAAAGTCAGTAAACAGAAACTTCTCTGTATTCATCAAACACAAAAGTGGACAATCAGTATAATAAACTGTCAGTTCAGTCAGTCTTGCAATGTCCAAAACAATCAGCCGTGGGCAGCATGTGAAAAAATGTTCAGCACAGACTTGTTATCTTGTGTTGTCAGTCTGTGCTCATGGATAATGCAGAATCCTGCGTATCAATGGACAGCAAGATAAACTGTGTTTACAGATTTACAGATTCGCAGGTATTTATCACTGAATATCAAAGCATGTAATCCTGTGTTATTAACATCAAGCACAATCAACAGCATAACATGGATTAACCATGGTCACAGTTAGCATCTCCATATTTATGAAATAAATTATTTACTGTTTGTGTTTAAGTTATGTTGCTTCTAAAACCGTTTGTCTTCCTTTGAGCTGATTTAAAACTCTTTGGAACAAAGCTCCGGTCCCCGGCTGTAAACTAAGGGTGGGTGGGGATAATTCTCTTGTCGAGCTGAAACTAAGCTTCCTATTATGAAGCAGCAAGGGTTGTTAGACAGAATATATGAATAGATATGTTATAGAGTGAAAACTCTGTGCAGAGTATTTTGAAATTGCTACAACTTTGCTCTGGAATCTCAAATGCAGATTTTTTTTTCTTGGACATGCTGCATGAGGCTAATGATTCCCAGACTGACAGATAAGAGTCACTTCTTTCAAGTTTTGCACTTTAAGTTTCCTCGGCCTAAAAAACTGTGTAGTTAGTTTGAAAGTGGGCTCATGTCAGTGTAAAGAAAGACAAGCCTTTAATAGATCCCAGTGGTTTCCTTTGTAAGGCTTGCCTACATGCCATGCAGCCTCATCTTGCCATGAAAACCGGTGGGATTTCTAATAAGGTAGCAAGCAATGCAGACAGGGAGACAGACAAGAAAACTGTCTGTTAAGAAAAAAGGAAATGTGCGCGCTACTTTGTGATTCCATTTCCGAACGAGGCATTTCTTCATGACAAGATAGAGTTTACATTTTCACTAAGCATTGTAAAAGGGTATATATTATCTCAAATACAATTACAAGTGCTGCTAGCGAGAGTGACAATGCAAATAAAATCTGCATGAAATTTGAATGATGTAGACTTCTCTGAATCAAATCAGAATATAGATATTGAGGAGGCCCAACACCATGCCAAGTGCAATACTAGAGAGGAATCATCGTTTGAGCTGAAAATACACTTTAATCTGCATCATAAAGAACTTTTCTTTTCAGTCTGTTCATTTTCACTTTACATTTAGTTACTGCTATTAGTATATAAGCATTCAAGGTTTAAATTGCTTGTTTGAACGAGTATGTTTTTTTATGAAACTGTGATTAAATAGTATTTAGCAACAAAAAAAACCCCATCAGTAAATGGAAAACATTAATTGTTTTGGTGGAAACAACCTGTGGTGCCTGTACACAACCACAAACACACAGTTAAATTAATAATGTGGTAATATTCTTCCCCTTGCTACACGCGCATAAATAAAACAGATTTACGGTTTCAGTCTCCCACAACATTCCCACATTTAAGTGAATTTGCGGTCTCTGGAGTTACATGACAACCACTTACTTTCTTTGGTTAATTAAGTAGCTGACTTTGTTTACAAGGTGGTAGTAAGACCTATGCTGGGATTTATGGTTCATAGACGGTGGTACTAACAGAAAGACAGGAGGTGGAGCTGGAGATGGTAGATGCTCAGAGTCTGACTGTGAGAGACCAGGATGGACAGGTTTAGAAATGAGTACATCAGAGGGACAGCTCAGGTTGAGTGTTTTTGGGGGAAAAAGTTAGAGAGGCAACAGTGAGATGGTTTGGACATGCGTGGAGGAGGGATTGTGGACATATGAGAACCGAGGAAAAAAAATGTCCTTCACTTTAACACTTTAACTTTTTTTTTTGCTATTTCCTGCCTCTTTGGATCTAAAAGAGGCCATCCAAAAACACAAGATATCATTGCAAAGGCCAGGATGCCCTCTATTGGGCACATCAGGACTTAGTAGGGTAGCTCGAATATGTAAAAAGGTATATACTAAAAACAAATGTCCATTACAGAAGATATAAATAGACTGTGTCTCAAAAGGTTACTGGACCACTGATGTTGAATATGGAGCTGCCAGACAGAAGAAGAGGGAGACCATACAGGAGGTTCATGGATGCAGAAGGTTGGTGTGACAGAAGAGGATGCAGGGCATGGGGTGAGAAGGAGCCAGGTGATCTGCCGTGGCAGCAAAGGGAATAGAAGAAGAAGAAGATTAAGATTTATTCAGATTGAACTATATGACACTGCACTGTATTCAAAATTATGGTTCATACTTTAGGTTTGCATTGTTTTGTCACTGATTTATAGAAGCTGTATTAATTACTTTTTTATTACCTTTGTGATTTACCTGTCTGCTGCTGCATTCCTTCCTGGTTTGAGCTAAAGAAGAGGTTGAGGGTGGTGCTAGTAGAAATGCAGAGGCCAACCAAGTGGACCGAACCTTCCGCTGTGACAGCGTTGGGGGAGAATTTGTATTTGTTTTAAGTTTAGTTATTGTCTCCCTGCTGTTCCCCTTTGCATTTAAATGGTTTAGTCCACTGATATATAGCTTGAGTTTGTTCTTACTTGGTTAGGACGGTTTGTTTAAATAAGGTTTTGTTAAGTTAAGCATTGTTATAGAGTAAAGTTCTGCTTGGTTTACCTCTATTATGGTTCCAATTTAATTTTTATGTCTTTTTTAGAGGACGTTTATCTCTTTGGATTAGAATAAAACCAACTATTTGAAAATTACACCTGTGCCTGTATGTCCTTTATTTGCTCAGTACCTTACACACCGATCTGTAAGGCATCCGTTCTGTTTGGTACACAGATGGCTTGTAGAGTGTTTCAGACATTTTTGAAAACTTACCACAGTTTTCTGTCTCTCTCGGTGTCTCCTTGGGGAATAGCGTATCCTGCTGGTCTTCCAGTTCTTCTTGTTGCTGAAGATAGTTCTTTATGATTCAGGTGGGATGTTTGAGCTCGTTGTCATGCTGCAGAATTTGAGACCAGTCGGAGTTCCTCTTAACGATCATGCAGAATGGATGAGAAGCTAGACATCCAAAGTGCCTTAAACTTTTGCACTGTTTAATGTTTTAGCCACATTTTGATGTGGCTAAAACTTTGCCACCGAGAGCCATTATATCTGTGAACACTAAGAATTGATTTTCACTTATCTTTCTCTCTTGTTTATAAATGGTTGCTTACATTTTCACTGCATCCATTACGGCGTGCTCAGTATCCAGGAGTGACCCACCTCGTAGCGACAGATAAACAGCAACCCATGTGTTATGACCTATCAAAAGGACACAAAAATTACATATCAGTGGCGGGTGAGACATTGGAATTACATTTTTCAGTATTTAGCCGACACCTTATCAAGAGTGACTTACAATGAGTGCATGGGTCGAATAAGATTAAATTCCAAGGTCACTAGCATCTTGAGCAACAGAAATGAGCCATAGCCGCAGCACTCAGACAATAGATATTAGATAACAGATTATATTACTGTGTGTCTTGAATGTTCACATATAGCAGGGAACTAACAAATAAGGAAATAGGAGAGAGAGAAAAATGTAAAAAAAAAATCAAAAAAAAATCAGGGAGCCCACCCTCTTCAAATGTGCAACAATACCAGAAAAATCTTCCATCAAAAGGATTGTTTCTATCTTGTCATTTTAATCACGTCATGAGACGAGTTTAAAATGCACATTTCCTTGCTTTTCATATGTAAATGGTATGATTAGTAATTGCTCATTCCACTTTCATCACACATTCTGAAAATATAATGCTTACACTGAAGATTTACAACATAAACTGTCTGCCAAGTGCTACATTTGCCTAAGTGCAGCTCGGCTGAAAACACATAAACAGCATGTGGCCAAACAGAGGAACACATTTCCAACATTTTAATATTCATCGGTCAAAAGTGGGAAAAAGAGCCAAAGCTAATTGCATGTCTTGCTGTTTATTCCCCCCACTAGGTCCACTCTGGCCAGGCAAAGGGCTACTGCTTCCTCTTTCTGTATTTGATGTGAACAAGCAATCACTTATTGGAGAGTAATTGCACTGATTTATTTTTTCATCCATTGTGAAGTCATTATTCTAGATATACTATTCAGTGGCTAAAAGAAATCAGTGAATAATTTAGCTGTCTAACTAATGGGAGCACTCGACAATGCCCACAATGCACTAAAGCACATAAAGTAATAATCACTCAATTCAGCACTGACTGGTTCACCACTGTGTAAATCAAACATTTTTGAGAATTTTAATATCAGTCAGCAAGTCTCTAATCTTACCTTAATTGACTTTTTCCAACAGATTTTAGGCATTAAGGGAAACTTAAAACAAATGAGCAGAGGAATTCTGCACATCTGTAAAGTACAAAAAGACCTTAAATCGTTGCAAAATGAAAATACAACTGCAAACATACAAACCTTGTACAAACTGAGGGAGTCTGAATATGTCGTCTAGCAATATTTTGTCTGCAGTTTTTTCTTTAATACTCATCAATCAGTTTGCAGGTTATTCAAGGTCTGAAGTCTTTCAGCCAGCTTTGCAAAATAAAAAAAAAGAGCAGAGTGAAAAGAGGAGGACGCTTGCTGAGTGGATTATTTGTCTATACAAAGCACATGTCAGATCCAGGACATCCTGAGCTTGCTATGTGTCGGATGTCTTGACGTACATCCTGTGTATAATCTTTCCGAAATAACAGTGTCGCAGTTTGGAAGTTGATCAGACCTACAGAAGTGGAAGGATTTAATTTTGATTGGATTAATTATTTCTTGGTAGCCGGGCATCAGTCCGCCAGTGCCTCTGCTCCTGGCCGCTGCCCAGCATACAATGCACCCGACCGATACAGCACCTCCTGCGAGTGGTCGGCCTGTAAGTGGGTGGGCCCGTCTTCCTATTTCAGGCTTCATGGACTAAGGTTCGGCCACCAGACACTCACCCTCGGGCACCCTCCCCAGGCCTGGCTCCAGGGCGGGGCCTCAGTAACCCTATCCCAGGCAGGGTGAAGTGTTCCCTTGATGTTCTACTCATAGCGGTTTTCTGAATCGCTCTTTGTCTGGTCCCTCACACAGGACCAATTTGCCATGGGAGACCCTACCAGGGGGCAAAAGCCCCGGACAACATAGCCCCTGGGATCCCTGGGACACACAAACTCCTCCACCATGATAAGGTAGCATGTCCTGGCTCTGCCCCGGAGGAGACAAGCTGGAGCAGGTGGTTGGGGAGAGGGAGGCTTCTCAGCTTAGGCTGCTGCCCCCCGACCCGGCCCCGGAAAATCTGAAGAAGATGGATGGATGGATTCATTATGGGGACTCATTTTATCACCATATGTCTTTTTTCTCTGGATTCACGTGTTTCTTTATTCACATCAGACCCACACAACATCACCAGAAAATCAGAGAAATAGGCACAGTGTGATCTCACCAAAATCTTTCTAGACTTGCTGGCGCACACCTTTTTTTAAAAAATAATGGCTGCTAGTCTGCAGTAGAACAAAATGCATAATTAATAAATAGCCTTTATGGGAACAACAACAACTGGAAACCAGTGAATCAGTCCACAGACTTGGTATCCATTATTTTCAGTAATTTTATTTAAAAAAAAACATTTCCATTACTTTTAAAACTCTAACAATCTATATTCTGGATTAATACAAATCATTTTTTGAATGTTTACTATTTATATCCAGTCTGCAGTCCATTAGAACTGCGTATACATCACTTGTAATTAGATGTTTTCTGCTGAAACCTGTTCAGGCCCATTAAATTCTTAAATTAATTTGTAATTTCCCTTTTTTTAATTAGTTGAGTTAATCTTTTAATGTGCCCTCTGGGTTATGCTTTCCCCAGGTTGAGAATCAGTGCAGTAAAGCTATAATGTGAGAAAAAATAGTCGGGCATCAAATGATGCCTTCAAATCTCCTTCTTCTGATGTCACTGAACAGCTAACACACTTCTTTCAGTTGTTAGCGCTTCTGTAGTTGATGAGATTTTTCGTTTTACACAATGATACCAGAGCTGGAAGTGCATTTCAGACTTCTTGAAATTTAAGTCAGTGGAACTTGTGCATCATGTCCCATATCAGGTGTTGTGTTCGTGGGATATATGGAATTTGGAGATTTCTTTTCTTTTCTTTGAAACAAGATTAAGTTAGGATTATCTATCAAGTTTTCTCATGGTGCAGATGGTTTACTTAGAGCAACAAGTTGCTGGGAAAAAAAAAACATGCAGCTAAATCTGACATCTGAATTTCAAATACAAACAAGGTGACTTATGAAGACAGGTTTGCATGACATCTTTATAGCGTCCAAGATAAATGAACTTCAAGCTGTTTCTCAGTCTCTGTTGATGCTGTCTGTTGTCACACACAGCAGATGTATTTAACTTTAAGCTAAGGCAGGCTGACTGGGCATATTTTCTTTTTTCTCAGCAAAACTCTGAACTTGTACAGTTGTGCACATTTATGTGCTAGCTTCTCAGCCTTGGCTGCTGAGAAGCTCTGCTCAAGCAGTTTGGGCAGTGCAACAAAGAAGATCAAGAGCACCACAATAGTCACTGAGAGTCTTTTACTCATTTAGCTCCCCAAATGAGATTTTTTTCTGTCCTGTGTGCAGACTGTAACCAGTGACCTTCAAAGCACATTCTTGCTTCTCTGATCTTTAGTCTCCTTTCGCTTCCTGCTATTTTGACAAAGATGATATCAGCGTGAGTGTGTCTCGGAATTTACAGATTGTAAGCCTGTTTTCTCTCCTTCTTTTCCTTTATATGCAACTGCTTCTTTTGTTCACCTGCAGTTTTTAGACCAGAATAAGTGTCTATCCCATCAATCCTCATCCCAGCAGCAACATATAAGGGCAACCAAACTACTGTAACAAACAGCATTCATACTAAAATGTTAACTTATTTCTTCTAAAAGCTTCTCAAAACATCATCTGAAAAATAGCCCAATTATTATCATTTTAGGAAAATCATATATAATGCAAATTTCAGCTTTAATCCAAGTGCAATCCACATTAGTTTTTAAAGGGGTTTTTTAAATTGTCCTCTGATTCAATAAATGTAGTTTTGTTGTGTTTATATGGTGACACCAACTGAGGTCATTTTGATCCTAATATTTTTGTTTATCTCACAAAATAAAATGACTCAATTTGACCGTAACATTTTGCAGATGAACTATGAACACATCGTGCTTCAGGCAGTTACAGGGCACAACTTGGTACAGAGTACAAAGAGGAAATTTATGCCTGATGTTCTAAATCTGCCTCTTTTGAAATGACTGCGTGGTAAATAATGCTTGTCTACCCAGCAGACAGTAAAGGATACTTTTTTTTTTTTTAAAAACAGGTAAATACAAAGTCAACTTCGATCTTATAAAACTATCCATCTATTATCAAAATGTTTTGTTGACCCATCCGCTGACCCGAACCTCATCTTTAAGGTTGCATCTTTAAAAGTCTTTGTTAATTGAAGGAAAAAAGTGTTTAAAATGAATTAGGCACAGAGGTTTGAATGGCTAAAACAGCAGGTTGTGTTTTAATTTTAACCAACAGCATGCTAACAATTGATAGAAAGAAATGAATAAAGAAAAGCTGAATGTCAGTAGATATTGGTTTGAGGTTGTTTTTATTGATAATGCCAATAGAGAAAAAGGATCACAACTTTGTACAGTTTACAATCAACTAATTGACTGTGACATCCCCGGCTAACGTAGCTAAAAACAGACAAGCTTACTCAGATAGCATTCCTTATTTTTATTTTTAGCTCTTTACTATTAGTTTTCCATTGTATGAAAAGCCAAAGTAATTTAAAATATGAAAGTGAGTGGAGTCGCATTTGGTTTATCTACTTTGGTGAAATGTTATTTTTACAAAGGCGTATTTTGTTAGCTCCTCTTATCTGGGGACACTTGTCTGGTGTAAAGTGTCGCATAAGGAGGGGTGAATCAGCTATGTAGAGGGAAATAAAAGGTTGGAGGGGTCTTGTTTACCCGTGCTCTCCACAAGCAGCATTAGGTGCAGTCTGCTTTCAGTGTACATCCGTCTTCAGTGATGAAGGTCTGGGTGAGTGCTGCTCGGTGTTTGCTCAGTTTACATAAAGCTGTCCTTTCTGTCACAGCCGCTCTGGGCTACATTTGAAAATGTGCTTTTGCATATTTGTGATACAAGTGGAAGTGATATGATAAAAGCATAAGGTTATTTGTAATATAAGAAAGTCTTTCGGAAGTAATGAACAAACCGTATTTTTTTACATACTTATGTGAAATTGTTTTAATCATTATTTTATTTAATCATCTAAAAAGGCACTGTCTCATTTAGCTTGTGCTCACGTTTCATGAACTCCATTTTTACAGATGGTTCTGCAGCTCTGGTGAAAATCATCTCAGCGAAACTGCAAAAAAAGGAGAGACAACATGATCCAATTTAAACAATATTCCTCGGACAATCAGGCACAATCAGAGATTGTGTAGAGTGGGAAGAAATTGGTTCATTTCAGGCTGTTGAATTTTCGTCTATGTGATTTCACAGACAGTAGTGAAGAAAATCAACTTCACTTCATAAAACTGAAAAACTTGACTCTCTGAAACACCCGGAACATTGAGCTAAAGCTTTGCATGTTCACACGGTTGAAATGAGACATTTAAAGGCAGATTCAGCAACTTAGTGGACATATTTGTTTCCACAGTCAATTTAAGCGATCAATTTAAATTTAAAGTCTTACATATCCGTTTTGAACGGTCTAATACTCCCTTCCAAACGTAAATTTTGGAAGGGAGTTTTGACTACTTGACTAC
>VUQR01000137.1:16952-27733 GCA_015108515.1 Hemichromis elongatus | reverse complement strand
CATATATACTTTTAAAAAGGAGAGTGTAAATGTTACCGGACATTCTTGTGGAATTGCCACTGAATAATTTATGTTATACTTTGTTATTGCTACAAAAGAATATTTATTTTATTATTATTTTACATTTACAACTTGTTTTTTTCTGGGGTCCTCGTGGCACCCCATCGAGGAGCAGTAGGCTGTGGATCTCTTAAGATCTCACTGTTGGGTTTGTAAGGTCATGTTACTCCTACATTTCTGTCTTGTTCAAAGATAAGATATAAAACAAAGTTCAAAGCTAATCGACCCGTGTGTTCTCCTTTTTAAAAAAATAAGAATCGATAAGAGAATCGATAAAGAATCGAATCGTTAAAGAGAATCGAAAATGGAATCGGAATCGTGAAATTCTTATCAATACCCATCCCTACCTGGCATACTTGTAGATGCTTTGCTGCCATCTTCTGTTTCAGTGCGTTATTACACTCTTAAATCCTACTACTTATTCCTGCGTTTTTCAGGATCTTACAAAGCTTCAAACGACACTTCAACTATTAAATTAGTAATCGACGTAATCGTGACTAGTCGACTAATTGTGCAGCCCTAGTCACCGTCAACATTTTGGCTTAAAAAAAGCAAGATTTCCGCTTAACCTCGCATAAAGGTGTAGGAAGTTCTACCTGTTTACTCAAAGTGAACATTTGTATTGCGGTAGTGTACGCATGAATGATGATTTACAGAAACGCCCAATTCCACAATGAAAATTGTGAGATTATTATACCGTCATATGTTACATCGTACCTCCAATTAAAGAATTGTTGAATTACATTTTTGAATATTTCACAGCAAATAGTGCCTGATTCAAAAATAGAGCGTCTTTATCGTTCCTTGTTAAATCCCATCACCCCATCAGCTCACGGGTGAGCTGTTTCGCGTGTTAAAAACATCTGCCAGAAACAATTAGAGGAAGACGAGCCTGAGATGAGACTCGGTGCTTTAATGTGTCCATTATTTCAAACTGAACATGGTGAAACAGAACACAGGGAACAGAAACACGTGTAACTGCCAGAATGTTACATTTTAAAGAGTAGCAGCTCTGTTCCACTTTCTGTAATAAAGCCATAGACCTCTTTTGCTTTCAACTTGTTAACGTAGCAGTTTTTAGTACTTTTTGCATCACAGGCTTCACCCCTCAGCTGTAAAATGGTGATGGTCTTGCGATAACGTGAGAATGACGCAGGAGTTTGATACCACAGGCGCATCCACCAACTGGCGTGGATGGATCTCCAGCTTCTTCTAGAAGTGTTGTGGTTTGTTCAAATGCAACTTTTCAAACCTAAGCTGTGTTGTTATGTTGTTTTTAGGGAGAACTGGTTCCAAGCAAGCCCCATGTATTCATTGTTTTTCTAATTGTACTGTCATGAATGTTAACATTTAACATGTTATCTGAGGCCTCTAAAGTCAAAGATGTAACTCTTAGGTTTCTTTCAGTCTGTGAATATTTCACGGCCTGAGGCCGGGGGGGAATTTTCTGGGACTTGCACTGCTGGGAAGATTGACAAGTGCCTCAAATGTGAGGGGAAGAATCATTCTCACTGCATTATGATGGACTTGTAGTAGATGGAAGACAACAATCGATTCTCTAAGCTCGTGCTCATTTCTTTCCTCCTTGTGTTTATACACACCAGGAAGCTACCAAATCTTTTGCTTTTATAAGTGCTTACGCTTACTGATGATCGGTTATTTGAGTGCATGTGATAATCAGCTCCCGGCACTTAATTTTTCACTTACCGCTGAAGCTTTTTGGCTTAATTTTTGGTAGATAAATTATTATATAATGTATTATTGTCTTGGTCCTGGGTCTTTTTGATCCAGTGTTTTGAGTTTTTTTGTATTTCAGTCTTTTGGTGTTTAGTATTTGTGTTTTTAGGCACATTGTGTTTATTCTATTGTAGCTAGCTTGTTCGGTTTAGCTTTTGGTCATTAGGGTTGTCCTTGTGTCTCCCTCTATGTGCCTGTGTTTATGTTGTAGTTTGAGTTCGTGAGTTTCTCCCTGTGGCTTATGTCTGTCTCTCTTTCATGCACCTGTGTTCCCTCTCTCCCCTTCCAGTCTGCGTCTCTGTGTACTCCCAGTTTTACTTTGTCTCCATCGGTGTACGTCATGTGGTGTTTGCCCCTCCCCTGTCTCGTTACCGTGATCCGTGTCAGCTGTGCCCCGTGTCTATGGTTATTCTTCTGTTTATTCATGTCAGCGTCTCCTTCAGTTCTGTGTCACGTTGTTAACGTCACCCTTACCTTCTCCGTGCTGTGACTCCGCCCTCCGTCTTCAGGTGAAATCCCAGTTCTCTCCCCGAGTCAATGCTTCCTAGTTTAAGTTCCCTAGTCAGTTTTACTTTGAGTTTGTGGTTTCTAGTTTGTTGTTCTTTCTGTTAACGGATGTTCCAGCAAATAAAGCTGTGCTCTAACTTTACCTTCTGTTTCCGAGTCTTGCATCAAACCCTGGTTGCACACAGTGTTAGCCTTGACAATTATGCCATGTTCCGTCATTCATGCAGTCTGCCTTTACCGATTTTCATAAATGTTTCTATAGAGCTCACTGAATTTGATTGTGGCACTGATGGAACAAGTCAGATTGTTTCTTCTTTCATAGATATTCAACGATTAGCTGTGAGTGGGATTATTGTGAAATGGAAGTGTTTGTAAACTACAGCAATTTAACCATGAAGCGGCAGACTATGTGAAGTTACAGAGCTGGGTCACTGGGTGCTGAGGTACCAACCAGACACCTTCCTGCCTTCAGTCACCTCGCTGTACTTTCCTGTCTTTATCTACAAATGAATCGGGAATCTGAAAGAAAGCCAGTGTGACCATTTCTGAAGCGATAGAGATTTATGAACTAAAATCATGGATAATTATGACTTTGTTAGATATTATAGTGGAAAACCTGTCTGCCAGTCTGCAGAATACTGAGGTAAAATATTCGCAAGCAGTGCAAACTCTGTGGAAATGGATCGACTCCTGAGTTGTCAGTCAGTGCATTTTGAGTCGGGCGTTTTTCAGTCTACTCAACTTAATAATGAGGGCCACAGAACATGTAGACATGCGGCCATTTCTGTTGAGAACTAACCTTGGCTAGTTGGGCATCTAATATGGTTTTTGTGAAAAACTGGGCGAGACTTAGACTTCAGAAATTTCCCACAGGCTGCACACTTAGTGACAAGCTTAGATGATAAAGCCTAGGTGTCAAACACATACATATACAAGTGGTATAACTCTAAATCCACTCCACTTGAGCTGGCTCTCTGAATTGATTTTTTTTTATAGTACATTATCGCAAATTGCTTCTGACATTACTGATGCGCATCTGTATTCAAAGAACAATAAAGATTTAAAGGATTCGCAGACTCACTCTTATATCTCCTACTAAACCACGTAGTACCTTAAAGGCATTCAGCAGCTAATGCATGTGGATTGTATTTCAGTTATTTTCGTGGGGTGGCGGGAGCAGGACACGTAATCGCAACTGAGAGGATGAGGTGGGAGCGGCACTCCACCCAGCTTCCACTTACATGCACATTTGTATTCTTTTTGCTTGGCTGTGATTTATGTGCTGCACTGATTGGGTGTGCCACAATCACACAGACAAAATACTTTTTTCATGGAATGTGGACATTGCAGAGCAGTAGATCAGTCTACTATTTTTTTCTGTATTTGTGTCTCATTATGTCTCAATTTGAAACATAACGATACAAAAATTCAACCGTGCCTGCTCTTGGAGTTGACTCATACTCAACTAAGACAGTCTTGAATATCAATAGCTTCTTGAATATAAATTATTCAGTATGGGGACAAACCTTTCAAGCCTTGGCCCTCAGGATTTGGACGTCCCTCAGAATGTGCTCACCTAACAAGTGCTCCCACAGAACGTATATCCATGCATGCATAACACGCCGCGACACAGCGACCAATCTGTTCTCTCATTTCAATCATCGGCGCGTCTCGGCCTGCTGGGAAAGCATGGCTCCTTTCCCGGTTCTCTGTCCCGGGCCCCCCTCTGCCTCCTCAGGTACAAAATATGTCTCGAACATCTCGGGGGGAAGCGATTAGATTAAGCATTGCTGTCGCCACGTAAGTACAACCATATATCACTGTGCAGAAATTAATGTTATGTGCATTTAAATGTAAACTTAAGCCCATTTGGAAGACGACCAAAATGATTAGCATATGAGTCACAAAAATGAATAATATTTACAGTCTGTTGTGAGATAAACACAAGATGTATGTTGAGTGCTGACAAAAAAAAAATCTGCGTTCTGAGATATACCGTATGCACTTAAAACAAACACGTGAGAACAAACATGTGGGTTTAGCAAGTTATTTATGGGGTTTAAAAATGACTTATATACTTGCTGTGATAGAAGAGCTGGTATTGTCGCCCCCTAAAGGCTGTATGTGACTTTAGCAATCTGGTTCTTTAGGAAGAACCAGATTTTGTGTGTGTATCAGTCACGCAAGATGCAAACATCAATAATGAGGGATCTCGATATGATTTTATTAATACTGGTGCTATCAGCTCTGTTACGTTGATTTCTGATAAAAATTGCGGTGTGGTAATTGATCAGTTAGGCGTCACTACAGCTGGTGCTGAACCTGCTGTAGAAACGGTGTAGGAAAAGGCTTTCACGTAATTTAGGCGCTGTAAAACTCAATGTGCTGTTAATTAACGGAGAAAACACGCCAGCAACAATCATACAAACTGCCATCCCATAGTAATGACATCATCATGGCCACAGGAGTCGTTGTAGCCGAGCTGGGCCAAGTGCACGCCAGTGGGCCAGTTGAAAACTAAACCACAGTTGGATCCAGACGGAAGAACTGTGTAGTGTTTAATGGATTGCTATAACTTTTGTTTCTAGCATTTATGTTCCTCAGAGAAATTTTGATCTAGTGGCAGGTCTCAGCAGGTGTGACCGGTGTGTTCCTGCGTTGTGTCTGACGATGAAAGGTAAAAGAAAGAAAGACCTCCAAGTAAATAACTTTCCCGCTCCGGCTCCTTCGACCAAATACAAACAGTGGGGAAGAGGGTTAGCTCAACCCACCACAACCGTTAACGCTAGCATGAGTAGAAAATTCTTGCTAGCATTAACGGTGCCTAGAACACCTAAGCGGCACACACGTACTACACATTTACAGCATCTAGCAAGACGGGCACAATGATGACAATAATTGAACTAAAAACACAATCAGAAACGTAAGGGTGGCTAAATATATATTATATGTGTGTTGTACAGTGTTGGGAAAGAAATGACACCAACCTCTCCCATGGGGGGAATTGTAGAAAAGGGGAGAGGCTAAAGGGGTACCCCGTATTTATATGGTTGCACCGAAGAAGAAGAAAAGGATGAGGAGGGGCTCTAACTGATAATGAACATAACTACAGGTTCAGGGGTCCTAAAGGTCAGGTATAAAAGGAACGGTTTGGGGTTTAGAACACATTCTGTGTAATTATAACATACGTAATTTATGACCCGGCTACACGGGTACATAGTGGCACCTTCTTACACGAAGGTTGTCCGAACAGTTTTGTTGACTGCAGGACTTTTCCTTTGGTGCTAACTTTAATTCTTAAAGTAACCCGTTGACATTCGCGTGAAACTCATGACTTTCTATTTTCACTTTGTGCTCTTTGTGTAGATGAGGCCGAGACTTTTGTTCTAACTAGCAAACATGGTGAACATCTTGTGTTTGTACTCTGTATTTCACGAGAGCTAGCGCTTTGATACAAGGCTTCAAAATATTATCAAATTCAGATATTTTAAATAAAAAAAATATCAGTTCGGAGAACAGAGAGACAGAACTACTGTTATGAGCAAACATTCGGTAGCAGCTTTTTGCTTCCATGGTTCGATTGCAGGGCTTTGCTTTAAAAAATACTGAGATATTACACGTGCTGATTCTTGTCTTTGAATTGTGACAATGAAGTGTTGAAGGAAGTGAGGGGAGATTTATGTGTGTGGGTGTGTGTCATAGCTTTCATGTGTTTGAGCAGGATGATCAAAGAGGGTCCACTGCAAACAGCTACCTGCAACTTGGACTCTTTCCTCTTCCTCTTGAATAAAACCCTGACATACTTGGTCCAAACTTGAAGTAAAAGCCACATTGCTTTAGAGCATTTTCCCTCTACCTCTCCCTCTCTCTCACTCCCTCTCACCCTCCCTCTCTCTCTCTCTCCCTCTCTTATTCATTCTCTGGGTCTTCTTCACCGAGCGGTCCTCACTCTCCGCTTCTTTCTCCTCCTCCTTCCACCCCCCCCTTTCACACTCTGTTGATCAGCTCAGGAAAGGGAAAGTGCTTGTGTGAAACCTGAGGATCACTTGCAGACTGAGGAACCGGAGAGAGCAGCCACATCGAGTTTTAGCCTGGAAGGTAAGATAATGCCCAGAGGAACAATTGATAGCAGTTAGTCAATGAGGTGCGCCTCTATTTTCTGTGCAATGAATGACATCCAACCTGAAAACAGACCTTGCGGTTAGAGTAGCTGAATGACCTGTGATCTGTTGATGTCTGAAAGTTTTCCTCTTGAAATGGGACCCTGAGGGGAATTGTAGTCATAGTGTAGCGGCAAAGGTAAACTGTCATTGCGGGTGCTTGATGCTCAGTTTATTTACTTTTAGCCACAATAGGTGGACAAATTTCCCATCTTCTTGAACCAGCAGCTCAAAGGATATGAGACCAGCTTTTTTTGGCTACTGAAAAAGGGCATGTGGAAATGTCTCGCATGTCATTATAGCTGTGCATGACTGGGGGCAAATAGAGATTCCAAATTAGCATATCTATTCAGGTGTGTTGCTTTGTGACAGTTTGCGTTGCGTGGTGTAGTGGCTGCGGCTATTCATGTTTGAATCTTTAGCCCCGGCAGTTAAGACCAGCGCCTCTTGTTTTTAATATGCAGTTGAATTATGTCTACGGCACTCTCATAAAGCCGTCCGTTAAGGGTTTTGCTTCATGCTTGTAGTTGTTGGTTGTTGTCCTTGCAAATAACTGCACGCTATATTTCACAATAGCGAGCCTGCAGCCATGTTTACGCCAAGCAAGACGAACCATATGAGGGGAGACCTGCAGCAATTCCGCAAAGACTACGGCTTCTCCAGGAAAGTCCTGCTCAACTGCTGCCTGGTGCGGCGCATCATCACCTGGGCCTCGCCAAACCCACAAGGTACAAAAAGCACAGTTTTGTAAGTTAGGCAAAATCAGGAATCACTTCCCATTCAATGAATAATCAGGGTGGGAGGGAAAAAATCGATACTGCGTAGTAATAAGATATTTCAATGGGCAATATTGTATTAATACAGGGACACCAAATATCAATATTTTTTTAATTAAATATATCAAAATAGTTGCAGTCTGACTTGGACCGACTGCAATCACTCTCAGAGGTTTGCACATAACTGGTCTTTAATAAATGCAGATGGATTGCCAACATGTTGTCATCAGTCTGAAGGAGTCTGTCGAGGGGAGACTCGACTCCACTGGCTCCCAGCTGCTTGTATTCAGGATGTATCCCTATAGAACAGGGAGGCTGCTGAGTGCAGATGTTTCTCTCTGTGTAGACAGCAACATATGTGTCATTTTTAATGATTTATCACAGGTTATCGCTATATTATAAGAAACAAATGTAATTGCCAACTCGACTCCATTCAATTGCAGACTGATAGACTCTGACCTATGGCAACATCGATGGAAGTCTCACTTTGCAGCAGAAACCCCCCCCCTCCCCGCAGCTAAAGTGAATTGAGATACTGTTTAACTTTGAGAACATAACTTTAAAAAAGCTAATAAATTGCAGTATTTGTTACTGCAATTCTAAACATTTTGAAAAATGTTAAAAATATGGTATGTGTGTTTGGTGACAACAGAAACAGTTTTACCCAAATTGCATTCAGATTTCAGCATTTTTACAGAGGAAAATTACAGAGTTTGAATCTGTACAATGTAATTTCCTCATATGTAGATGTAAATTATCAACAGGCCAACATCTGATATTGATGGCTGACTAGTGCAAAATCACCGGTTACCATGGGCAACATACTGTGATAGTACTGTATTATGAGTTACTTATGATTCCCAAAGGAGAAAGTTTTTACCGTAACTGGGAGGCCAAGGAAATATCCGCTTCTGCTAGAGAACATTGTTGTACAATGTGAGCAACTAAAGAACTGGAAAATGTATAATAAAGCTGATTTCAGTTATGTGATTAGATTTAACAGTAACCCTATACACTCACTGAGTGCAGTGTTAAACTGAGCTTTGAAAAGAAGAACTGGAGCAAAGTGTTATCATGTGGATCTGATCCATTAAGTTTTGTGTGGTGATATTGTATTGATGTAGCAACACCAAATATCAGTATCTTAATAAATGAATGAAAATACTGGGAATACTTTAAACAGGAGGGATGCAGGGTCGCCTGACATAACTTTGAAGACATAATTTGGATAAAGGTGATAAGTTCCAGTATATGTTAAAGCGATGCTCGGCTTATTGCAAAATGTTAAAAATCACAATAATATTTATGGTGAGTGAAATATTGTGATAATGTTGTATCACGGGGTGTCTGGTGATTCCCACTACTAATAGAGACACCAGGATTTTACGGCATTGAAACTGATCAGAACGCATTGCACTGCGAGTCACAGTGGACACCGGTATTGATTACTTCTCAGGTCAGCCATATGTGTAGAAGTGGATTCGTAGCTACGGTTATTTTTGTTTTTGAAATGCTAAAACTAAAATGCAGGGAGAAAACACTGAGCTGTCCTTTTGTACAGGCCAGTTACAGCAGAGCATACATTTATCCTCCATATGCGATCCTCTCTGTGATGCATTTTTGCTCTGGGTTTAGTTTTATCTGCGTGCAATATTATGCATGATCGACTTTTGACTGGAAATGTTTGTGGTCATCCATCATGGCCTCTTTTATTCTGCTTTTCATCTTATGCTCACTGATATCTGGAGATATATTTTATTAATAACATGTAAATCTGTTTCTTTCTTTTTTTTTGCAGGGTTTCCTTCATGCACTTTTAGCACCAATGTTGCTTTTTTTTATAATCTTATCTGTTTTTCAGTTGTTATTACACTTCTGAAGTTCCCATGATTGCACTATATTTCATTGACATGCCAAGCACTGCCGTTAAAACCTGGAGCATTTGGTAATAGACAGGTGGTCTCCTGCACGTGTATGATTTGCCAGTTGTTAAGATAAATGGGTTGTGTTTGGGTGTGATTTAGCATGCTATTAAACAGTCATGAATATCCCAGCAGGGACTCCTCAATGGCATCTGCAGTAAACATTTTTCTGCAGGGGTAAAACAATAACAGAAGGTCTATAAAGCAGCTGTTTTTGTTTTTGTTTTTTCCTCAGGAATCACAGAAGCAACAGTGAAATTTCACCTTTTATCATAAAGGAGAGTTTTTTTTGGTTGTATTGATTAGATTGCAGCCAGTGGGGCAGGTGCAGTCTCTATATCTCATAATCACTGTAGTTTCTTTCTCCTGCTTTGCCTTACAGTTAACTTTTGAATCTATCTAATAACACGTGAGCTGACAAACACAGCTGGAGCCACACCAGGACCCAGGTGTTTCTGTCGGCCACATAAAAATTACACTGTCATTGCAATCGCTGCTCGTTTTTGTGTCGCAAACGCGCCGCTGTCCCTGAGCGCGGGCTGTATTTTCAGACCACTGTATGTTTTTAAAAAGCTGAAAAAACAAAACAGTGGTGTGTGACATAAAGACACATAATGACTTTGCATAATAGCCTAGCAAAAATGGATTTTTCTTCTTTTTTTTTTTAATGCAGACATAAAAACAGATTTATGAGTCACCAAGTAACAGAAACAACAACAGTTGTTTTTGGATTTTGAGCCTCTCTTAGCATATGTTCTTCTTGTAGGTGTTCTTCTCATTAGCTGGCATCTCAAACTAATAACATTATCCCCCCCCGTGTTACCTAGAATAACCTCTCAGCGTGCCGATGATCACACCATAAACCTGCCAGGTGGCAATGGTACCCTCTGGATTTTCAGGCAGTCTGAGGGAAAATGAACACGCTCGATAAAGCGGTTGTTTCTAGAAATACACAAGCCCCCGTGTTGTGTCCCCGGGACAGACGTCTGCTACAAGAGAGCTCTTTGCAAATCCTCGCTGTTCCTGTGACGCACTGAAATGGGTCAGTTGCTTTGTAGGGAAATAGCATACAGAGCTGCATATCCCAAAATGTTACCAACCTGTGCATGGATCACGTCTCTGTAAGCAGTTGGAGTTTACTCCGAACATGGTGGACCAGTGCACATCGCTCTCCTCTGTTTTAAGCTGTGATACGTGGAATTGTTAGATTTACCTCATGTGGCACATGTGCTTTGCGTGGGACTTGACATTTCCATTGAACCTGTAGAAATTCTGTTAGTTTTCCTTGTGCAAATCAAAATTGCACCTGTTCTTTGTTGCCAGCAGAGGGCAGCAAGCCACTGACTGACTAGATGTCCAAGCTGATGTAACAGTTTGCTGCATTCAGAGATCTTTAGCTGCAGTGCTGTGAGAATGTTATTGGATTTGGAGATTTAAGTGAGTAATTTAGTTATGTTAGGATGAGATTACATAAGGATGGGATTAGAGTATGTGTTTAAAATTTACTGCTACAACAAGTAGGAGGACTAAAAGGACGCAAATTCGTTTCTTGCTAATGAAAATAGAGCTTTTTTCTACTTTGAGCAAAAAAAAAAAAAAAAAGGAAAAAATTTAGTCAC
>VUQR01000137.1:1835-16932 GCA_015108515.1 Hemichromis elongatus | reverse complement strand
CTCATGATGTGCAGAGACAGACTGCAGTAAAAAAAAAAAAAACATCCCACCAGGATAAAAGGTGCACTAGGTACTCGATGGTGGGGTAGGAATCTGAAGCTGCAGCCATCTGCCCTTGGTTTATCATGCTTACCTTTAACTCCATCAGTATACATGTGTGGCTGTGACAACAAAACCAGAAATTTCAAAGGCAAGAAAACAATGTAAAACGACCCTGCAAGATAAGACTGCACCGAAATCGTGTCAGAATCACTCTCAGGTGCTGATACTGTCATAAATCCTCAGAATGTCTGCACTGCAGCAGTAATTCAGTGGCCCCAAATGCACTCACTGTAGCTGGGATGCAGCTTTTTCCTATTACGGCACAATACCGAGGAAGGAAATAAGAATATGACTGCTTGGAAATCCATGACACAGAATTCACCACTTTAGTGTTCATCAGTGGAGTTTGCAGCTCTGGCAAGACGATGGAGAGCTGTCTGAATTATTTCCTTCCAGGTCTTTTTTTTAGCAAATATCATAATATAATGATAATTGTGCTTTTTTTAAATAGTTTCCCTGGCTAATATATAACTGTGTGCATGCTGTGGCTCAAAGAGCAGATCCTCACCACCTTGAAGGCTGCATTTCTGGGTCACATCCTTCACAGAGCACAGAAATAGCCAAATTAATTTGCTTTTTACTTTGGCCAAGTCAGTGGTAATGAACTGCTTTTAAAAATTCCACACACGTTCAGATCAATTACCACCTTTTCGCTCTATTGTCTTGTTCAAATCCCACCGCTTCTCCTCTCTAATGTAAAATTAATTTCTGAGAATCTGATCCCACGTCCAACAGTTGGGGATTAGACGCATTGCCTTAAAGGAACCTTAAACCTTGAGATAAAATGCTGGTCTCCATGTGGCTGTATTGTGGAGAAAATATCAGATATCATTAAGCAAATCCTGTCGTACGCCCTTGACAAGCCTAATTCTGCCCACTGACTGATTTTATCGAATGATAAATCGCAGGTTTTGTCCGTAGCTTCGGGCCAAACGTCTGCTTTCGATAAAGCAACTCTGTTTCCATTTCAATCTGTTTTCCCTCTTGGTCAAGAGTGCGGGCCTCTGTAGAACTGAGGTGGAAATGGAAAAAGGCAATGATGGATTAGAGAGGTAGCTGAGGCAGCGTGCAGCCTCTCAGTTCAGAGGACAGGGGGAAAAGAGCGATTGCCTAGAGACCGCTGGCTGGCTGCGGTGCTGACATGTCCTACTGTTGTCTTTCATTTGATTCGTATATTGTGAAAAACGCTGCTGGAGAATGAGTGGACGGGATCCCACAGTGATGCCTCTCCCTGACATTAATCTTATTCATCGTGCCGGCTAGTGCTGGTGACAGCCAAAGATAAAGTGCTACACACCGTTTACAACAAATGGCCCCAGAGATGACGATGGTGAATTTGCAGAACTGCAGCCTCTGCATGCTTGTAATCTGGCTTATATTTCACTAGCAGAGCTGCAGGTGTAGTAGCAGGCTGGGCCCATTCAGCTGGACAAAATGTTTTGTGCATTATGCTCCCAGGTGTGTGTGTGTGTGTGTGTTTATCTGTATTAAATGAGATCCTTTAAAGCAGGTTTGTCAAGCATAAGGTTCACGGCCCAGAATCGGCCCAACAGAGACTCCAATCTGGCCCACTGGACAGCTTTGGAAAAGAAGCATAAATATTTGAGTTAACTGTATTTTCCCCCACTGGCACTCTACACTACACAAGCCATCAATATACAACAGACAAACAGTTAAATGGAAGAAAAATTCCATTTTTGTTTTTGTTTTTTTAACTATTTAATGCTCAGAGCACAGAAACTGCTTGTATTAGCCAAAGCAGGAGCACTTTCTTTCACTGTATGTGACTCGTAGCAAGCCTGTCAGTCTGTTTCTCAGTCTTGGCCATGACCCGCACCCCTCTGTTGATAAACAGGGATTAGCAGCTAACAGCCAGAGAATAGGCGACCCAAGTAAACCATGTTGTTCGTGTAACACCTTAAAGTAGCGTGTTGACAGATAGCGACACTCCCTCTCCACTTTGTCAATTAGATACAGCTAACTGAGACGCTGGCCGGTTGGAGACGTGACTGTGCACCAGTCATATATGTAACCAAGCTGGGTCCTTTTGTCCAGGCTATACAAGGAGCTCATTCTACACATCATTAAAGATGCATTTCTTGCCACATGCAGGTGTTTTTCCACAGACTTAAAGTGTTTGATTTTCTGAGGGCTAATATCTGTGAGCCTGTGTGCTGCTTCTAAGAATAGGTGAGGTGATTTTGGCAATTGTTTAAATGTTTTAGTCATTTATGGCTTAAAATTACATTTGGAGTCAAAAACCATTGATTTCTTATCATTTATTATTACTCAGCAGGCTATTCTTGATCTTTCTTGATCAACAAATCCAAACTGAGATAACCCTGACAAAAATCTCTAACCCTAACCCTGTGGTAAAAAAAACAAACCGTTTTTACTAGCTGCGTCAGATAGCTAAAGCAAAGCCATACCTCTCTTTGAAGGACCTTAAAAGCTCATTCACGCTCTTATCACTTCCAAATTAGACCACTGTAATTCCCTCTACTCGGGCCTCCCGTCTTCCTCTGTTCACCAGCTCCAGTTAGTTCAAAACGCAGCTGCGCTTCTCTTAACTGGTACTAGAGATTATTCCCACATCCCACCAGGTTTAGCCAACCTACATTGGCTGCCTGTTGAATAGCGTATCGATTTCAAAATTCTCTTGCTTACCTTCAAAATTTTAAACAATTTGGGCCTTTGCTGTCGTAGCTCCCAGGCTCTGGCATAACCTCCCGCCTTATATCCGTTCCTCTGAGTCCATCCAGTCTTTTAAATTGCGTCTTAAAACTTGTTTTTTTAGTCTGGCTTTTGATTCAAACTAGTATGTTACTTTGTGGCTAGTTTTGTTTTTTACCCATATTGTTCATATTGTTTTTATTCTGTCTTATGCTATTGCTCTGACTGACTTTGAAGCACTTCAGGCAACTTTGTATTATTATTTTGTGCTATAGAAATACATTTTGATTTGATTTGAAGCACATCTACATAAATACATTTCTACTGCTTTGGGTTATTGTAGCTTGAAAATCTTTAATGAGATTTGAAATCACTCTTCACTTCAAAGTTTCCCCATTAAGTTTCCCTTCAGAAATATCTTGACATAGCTTAGTTTCACCAAGGTGCTGGAAACCTTCCTTAGAGGTTTTGGTCCATATTGACAGGACGGCATCACACAGCTGCTGCAGGTTCAGTCTCTAGTGATGAGACAGCCCTTTTCATGGTAACCTGCTATATACAACTAGATGATCTGAGTGCAGTGAACTTACTGTCATGTTCAAGAAGCAGTTTGAGATGATTTGAGCTTTTTGGCCTGGTGTGTTATTGTACCAGAAGCAGTCATGAGGATGTACATGGTCAATTCAATTCAGTTCAATTCAATTTTATTTATATAGTGCCAGAGCACAACAACAGTCGCTTCAAGGCGCTTTATATTGTACAATAGTACATACCGAGAAAACCCAACAATCACATGACCCCCTATGAGCAAGCACTTTGGCGACAGTGGGAAGGAAAAACTCCCTTTTAACAGGGAGAACCAGGCTCAGGGAGGGGCGGCCATCTGCTTGGGGTGAGAGAAGAAAAGAACGGGATAAAGACATGTCAGCAATACTACTCAGGTAGGCTGTGGTGCTTAAATGATCTTTACGTGACCACCATCAGCGTGAATTGTTTGCACGAGGCAGGATGGATCCATGTTAACATTTTTTACACCAGTTTGCGACGCTGCAATCTGAATGTTGCTGCAAACATCGAGACTCAACAGACCAGGCAATGTTTTTTCCAGTCTTCGATTCGGGTGACCCTCTGTGATTGGTAGCCTCATTTCCAGTGCGGTCTTCTGCTGCTGTAGCCCATCTGCTTCAAGGATCAACATGTTTTGCGTTCAGAGACGCTCGTCTGTGTTTTTTGAGTTTCTGTGGCTATTCGCCTCTGACCTCTGGTGTCAACAAGGCATTTTTACTCAGAGAACTGCTGCTCACTTTTGGCCACGTGGCACTAATCTTGGAGTTAAACGTCTTTTAGTATGTTTTTTTTTTTTTTATATATATTTTCTAAAAAAAGATTACTTGAAATAATAATCACCAGCAAGGGCTCCTCAAATAACTCTGCATTCCTTTAAGTAGAGCAGAAAGAAAGCTATGGAGACTTTAAAGTTTCAAATTTAGTCATAGACTACAAAAATAATTAAGGAGAAGTTTGTATGAAGTTGGAAGTGTAATTAATCATCAGCTTCTACTGCATAACAGATCCTTAACCTGGCTCCAGTCTTTTCCCCATACATCCTCCTTTCTCTACATGTCTGCTGGTGATACAGCCCTTTTCATGGTAACCTACTTCAGTCAAGTGTTTGTATTCTAGCAGCGGCCTGGGCCCTCTATAAATAGTCCCTGCTGATTGATACCCAGCACAGTGGAGTCTCGTAAGCGTTTGGCTGCTGCTGGGCAGAAATGACTTTCTTGTGTCTGTGCCACTCGACATTAACACACCTGTCTCTGTCGTGGTCTAATTTATCCGCCCCGCATGTGTCGGATGCCATCCAAGCGTCAGGCCGAGGTTCAGACGCAGTCATGTTTCTCCCCGGAGATGTGTCTAATAAGGTGCGTTGTATTTAATGTTCATGATGAAGGATAAGCATCGCTGTTCATCTGTAGTTCGGTATGTTCAGGTTTGGATTCTACAGTGATTTGAGTACAATTGTTGTAAGTAACTCTGAGCTTCATAAAGTCATTGTAACAATGCAGGAAGTACATGGCGTTGTAGTAGCACAAATAGTTATGTAAATAGGAGTTGCTTTGGTATTTTCCCTGGTCAGTTTTTTATGACTTTGATGGCATGAAGAAAGGAAACTGCTCCTGTATCTGCTAGTTTTCAGATGCAGAGCTCCACGCCTGGCCGAGGGGAGGAGTTTACCAAGGTTGTTGGCAGGGTGTGAGTGATCTGCTTGTTTACAGGTACTTGTTGAATTACAGTCCTCCCGGGTCGGCAGGGCAGCACCAAAACACACATAGGTTTCCATTTTTATGCAATCTGGAAGTTGTAGTCTGAGGTGTTTGTGTTTTCCATCTTGTTTCTACGAATGAAATACCTCAGGAATGCCTCGGGGGGGAGGACCGTCCAGTTATTGCCAATGTGACAACACAGTGCAGGAATGCATGCATTAATTATGACAACATTTCATACAAATACCCATCGCTACATTTCCTCACTTGTTTATCAAGCTTGGGTTGCTGGAGACTGTTATAGCTGTCATAGAGCAAGAAGGCGGGTTACACCTTGGACAGTCGCTAATCCATTGCAGGGCTAAAACAAAAACCCACTTCCTGTTGCACCTGTTTGTAGACTGGCCCCAAATGATTTTGGTTTTATTGTTTTGCTTTTTCAGTTTTTTTTTTTTATAGGCATGCACTTTAACCGGCATTTGACTGAATAATAAGCCTGTGTCGTTGAGTTTTTTTTACTTATAGTAACCCTGTTCAAATTGTGCAATAAAAATAATATCCTCCCAGTTTCTCTGGTTAGAGCTCCTTTGTGTGCTGCTATCCTGCAGTTTAGCCCATGAGACTAATGAGAAGTGACTGATATCAGTGAAGCAACTTTATAGCACCGGTGACTCTTTTAACCAAGAAGGGACATCACTGAGCAGCAGTAAGTGGAGGATAGAAGAGGTGGTGAGAGACACCTGAGACAATAGAGAAGAAGAAGGGAGGAAAGAGTAGTAAAGCAGGAGAAATGTTGGAAGGACTTGATAAGGGCAGTGCATGGGGAGTGATAGAGACAGATGGCTGAAGGTGGAGTCTCTGTTCAAAAAGGCAGAGAAATGCTACTTTTTACATTTCAGAGCTGGAAGGCCCGTTCCTCTGAGACACGAGCAGAAATCTGTGGAACAAAGCGGAGTCTCATGCAGCTCTCCCGATAAACCTGACCGTGCACGACAACCATAAGAAAGATAGATGGATGAAAGCATGCTTGTTTTCTTTATACAAGGGTTTCCTCGCCTCCTTTAAATGAAGTTATGAATCTAAAGATTAAACCTGGAATTAGCACGATGACCACTAGAGGGTGCCTCATAGGCTCGCCGCATTCAGACACAAAGCGCTATCAACAAAAGTGAGTGAATATTGGATTATCTTATGAGTGAGGAATAAAGGAATGCATTACATCTCCCAGTCTTGGTTGTCTTTACTTGTATGATGTCATGTTTGTATTTATGCTTGTTTTCTTGCAGATCTGTAAGTTTTTTTGTTTATTGCAAAGTTTTATGTGGCCCAATAAGGGACTTTGGATGTAAATAAGCAGTTTCATATAGTTTCTTAATTAATGTCCAATTAACATGCACACAATAGAAGGAAAAAGCACTTCTAAGAAAGTAGCTTTTAAACCTCGAGCCAAAAACTCCTCTATGCTGGAAATACCCCTGTACATGAACAGTCCTCCAATTTTCCAAACTTCTTTGATAATTTTGATTTTTTTTTTTTAATGCTGTCTGACTGTTTACGAGTGAATGGGTATTTTGCTGCGGCAGTGTTTAACTTCCCCCGGAGTTTGTCTCTCCGTGCGATTCCTTCAGATCCCCCAAATGTGCATCAGTGGGATCTGCAGTGAGTGAATGTGATGTGCGATTCCTCCTATTATCCCACAACCCTGAAATCTATGGGCTTCTGAAAAAATAAGCCTCATTTTCTGTGCAGCTTTGGCGATATTAGCTATGTTTGCAAATTACACACGATTGTTTTGGTAACGTAATGTTAATTACAGTTAATTATTATTTTCAGACAACACTGAGCCCTACATGGGTCATACAGTTATATTTTTAGCCTGAATTAGCACAGTTAGTCGGTTTCCTCTGAAGCACCAGCACATGCCCTGTGCCTTGATTGATCCTCGAATTGATTTTTAACTACTAAATAAAGCCCACTTTATTATCCTTTATGTCGGGTCCATTTTTTGCTTTACAATGGGGAGCTGGTTTCGCATTAGTCCCTGACTTGGGTAATATCAGGAAATTCATCTTTGTGGCCCTTTTCGTTTTTTCTTATTTTCACAGTTAACAAGGTTGCAAAATTTGTTACCACTGCAGCAACAGATTAAGGGCAACCTCTTTATTTGCTGCTCCACAAATGGCATCCGTTTCATTTGTTCTCACTTGAGGGAAAACGAGGAGTGTCAGTGCTCCCAGTGGACAAGACCCATCCTTCTTAAGTAACTATTGTAGTTTGTGGATGTGGCTCTGTGGGCAGACGCACAGCCTGCAGAAATGAGGTCAACAAACCACACCAGGCCTCCTGGAAGAAAAACCAAACAAAATTAGGTCACCGAAAAGCGATGGCTCTCAGCTGGCCTGCAGAGCTTTTTTAGCATGGCACGATATATGCTTTGTTATGACGGTTTACTCTAAACAGTAACAAAGTCATTCACCACAATACGTTTTCCGTTTGCGTTCTTGCTTTGTGTTTGGCACTGTGAGTCCTGCTAAACTAACAGTGCCTACAATACAAAGTGAAAAGCAGTATTAAAAGGACTTTTAACATTATTTTGTAGTATTTTTAACACTAGCAGACACTGCTGAATTATGATGGTCTGTTTTGCACCAGTTGCAACTTGAAGGATTGACGCCTTCTTGTGAGCTAGAGTACATTACCCCACCACATAATCCCCATGTGATGCATTTCCTTGTACTTCTAGGAGTGCTTACTGGCAATCCACTTCTGCTGATGAATTTCAAACATGATGGCCTCCCAGTAATTACAGTGCTAATGATCATTTGTACTGCATGGTGGTGGGTGTAATTTGCCCATTCCCATGGCAGCGACTAAGTTGTTTTTATTATTCTCATCTTAAAGGCATTCATTCAGTAAATAGCTTTTTTTTTTTTTGTAAAAGAATTGTGCCCCTCCCGATTTAAAGGTTCAAAGGGGAAGCCTTCATAATTAACTGAATTAAAAGTTTGTTGATAGGATGACTGCATAACACTGAAGCTAAAGTATATTTCTAACCTGCCACTGAATGGGACTTCCAAATTAGGGTTGCAGTTGTTCGCTCTGACACAATCCACAGTATTAAACACAGTAAGCAGCTGCAAAACGTCCTGGTAGAAAGGAGATCAGAGTAGATTCACTTCATTCATTCACTTGTTTGCCTTCACTCTCATAAGTTAATGAAGTTAAGTGAAAAACTATTCTTAATCCATATGATTGGCCGGATATTTGCAGTTAAAACAACTGGGAAGACTTTCCACAAGGTTTAGGAGTCTGTTTATGGAAATTTGTGACCTTTCTTCCAGAAGCTCATTTGTGAGGTCAGACGGTGATGTTGGATGACGAGGCCTGGCTCTCAGTCGCTGTTCTATTTCATCCCAAAGGTGTTCTGTCAAGCCAGTCAAACTCGCTGATCCACGTCTTTAACCCTTTCAGACTGGTCTGAGCGGGAACGCTCCGTTTTGCGTAACTATTTTTAAATGCCTGTAGAACCGCAACCACGTAAGCTAGCGCAATAATTTTTTTTGCATATGAAAACGGGGAGCTTGCACTTGCATCTTATGCCATCAGCTTGTCCTAGGTCACCGTTTCCTTCCACATAAAGCTTTGCAAATGTTGTGTAAAAACCACTGGCAGCAACAAAAACATTATATTCCAGAAACACGTTTTGCCGATACGATCAGCTGTTCATAACACTTCCTACGTTGGATTAGACGTCAGCACGAACTATCGTATGTCCGCCATTACCTGCCCGAAACCGGACGTGACGTCATTTTCGCAGAAATTGTAGTTTCCTATTATTTCCTATTCTCGTGTTTTTAAGTCATGTTTGACTTTATGCCTTTCAGTATGGTTTTGGGGATGCTTAGAACTCAAGTTGAACTGCTGGAAATAGTTTATTCTGATGCACAAGCAGTTTTTCTTGCAAATTTGCATTATAATATTTATTTTAATTTTTCCTGCAGTATATAAAAATTCTCAAAAATAAAACTATGAAGACACTCAAATCAAATTTCCTGTGGTTGGAAACTATTTTGTGCAACTTTTTTGTATTTACAGTTTTGAGTTATAAACCTCTTAAATTTCTCTAACTAGAAATATATGTAAAAAAATCAAATGATTTTCAATTTCTTTGTAGTTTTTTGGACTTTTTTGCTATTTATGTAATTACTATGGACTGAATAATTACATATTATTAAAATTTGGGCTCTGACGGTTGTATTGATGTATAACAACTTGAAATGCTCCCAAAAATGGCACTACAGCAGGTAAAATATAAAGATAAGCTCTGGCACACTTGGTTCTAGGTCTTAAAGGGTTGAACAGACTGTTCATACTTGCAACTCTCCAATGTGGCTGCATTAAATAAATTCTGCAACAAAGAGTGGTTCCTCCACAGCATTGTGGAGACTCCAAATACCAGTTATTGCAAACCCTTTACTGCATTTCTTGCTGCCAAGGGTGGCACAACAAGTTGTTAGGTTCAGGGGCAATTACTTTTTTACACAGGTAGGTTTGGATAGCTTTTTTTCACTTATTAAAGGAATTCATCATTTTTGTATTTATTAAAGTTGTCTTTGTTTAGTCTTAGACTTTTTTTAATGATCTGAAACATGTAAAAGGTTAGCATGTAAGTATCTAAAAACATTCACATTTTCAGATAAAACATTCAATGTCTGCCAGATATGTCACACAGGAATGGAGTCCTTTAACAGAAATAGTGTCGCTCAAAGATATCTTAGAAATCTCTTTTTCTATATATTTGATTTCTTCTTCTTATTTAGTTTTTTTTGAAGCAAATACTTTCTCAAAGCATTATAACATTAACAAATTATAATAAGAAAAAACTGATATAAACAAGGAAAGAACCTAAAGGAAGCATACTGAACATGGAGATAATAAATAAACATGAAGATAGAGACAAGGGAACGCATGAGGACAAAAACATGGACAGGGTGGAATTAGAAAGATGAGAGAGAGTTTGGAGCAGATAAAAAAAAAACACTGAAGAAACCTAAACTACTACCAAAAGAAACCAAAGCATGACCCCAAACAGGCTAGAAACACAGAACAACCATGATATAAATCAGAAGTCAAAGATGTCAGAGGAAATAAAGCTTCCAATGTGCCAGAATAAAATCTAAAATCTAAATCTAAACTTCAAATACCTAGAATTAAAAAAAAATTATAAACTGAGAAGAATTCTAAACTCCCAAATGGCAAAAAGCCTACTGATGATAACAACAGATGTTTAGCACATGGACTCCAAATAAAAGAGTGTTTTGTTTAGTCTGCGTACACTGAGCATTGAGCTAGTAGGGTTCTTACTCTGAGCTGTTGGCTAACAGAATCAGTGCATGGACTCCTGTCATATTATTACATTTGAGGAGTTAGCTGGCGAAGTTAGAATGGATATTTTCCCTCCCTGGGCGCTCCTGGGAGGATAAACAGGCCATCCATAATTAACAGCCGCTCCGCCTGCATTCTGATCCACTCTGCTTTAAAAAGAACAACTGTCACCATCAGTTAGAGAGGGGGATAAGTAGCGGTAGGATGGGTGAAACACAGACACACACATACACAGAGATGGGGAGATCACGCTCAGGAAAAGATTTGCTTGCTGTATAGTAAAAGAACTGTTACACATTCTGTCTCCTAGTTTGATGTGCTTTGCATTTCTTGGAAAAAGCTGATCCAGTCAAAATCACTGTTGTTTGGTTTACTGCTGGAGAACCTAGGAAGAGTAGTGGGAGTTAAGTGGAGTTGTTTGGGTGCTCTTCATACTGCGGTTTGACTGTGATATGTGTTGTGCTTAGCAGCAGTGTGACTTTAATAACTGGATGATCATAGGCTCTCTGAGGACAGTGTCCCCACAACAACTCACGAACTCCATCTCATTCTAAGCTCAAACTGTAGTAAACCTACCACAGCTTAGTGAGATCTTGTTTTGGATGTTAAAATACTTTGAATATTTAATTCGAAGTGTCAGATTTATGATCCATAATCCTAACCAAGGAATTGAAAAAGAAATTGAAAAAAATAAAAAATAATAATTGGTAGAATAATTTGTGCTAAAAGGCCGAAACACCCTGTGAAGTTGAGAAACACAACTGATGATGGGTCCCGCTGATAAAGCTTCCGGGCTGCCTTTCCTCAAAGTAGCCATCCCTCAAGACTTTCTCCATTAGAAGCAATGCAATATTAGGGATTGTAACAGGTAGTTCTTTTATTGAATCTTTAGTTACTATCAGCTGCCTCTCTATCTATTTTATCACCACAGTGGTTTAGTAGCAGCTAATACCAGCCGCACTTCCTCTTTGATTTACCAGTGGCTGGCTCTGTTATTACAGTCCTTTCAATTAATACCTACTTGGATCGACCTGAATCCATTCAACTGGTTTTCCATTGCAATCGAGTAACACTGTCATGGTCCTGAGTTTGTGAACTCAGTGGTTTTGTTTTGATTGTTATTACCTTTTTGTTTTGTTTAATTCTCGTTAAGATTTTCTAGTTCTTTGGTTTTGGTTTCTGTGTTCCCTCTGTTTAGTGTCCAGTCTTCCCTGTCCAGGTTTGTCCTTCTGTACTGTGTCAGTATTGTGTCTCTGAGTTCAGTCGGTCTACTTTCTGTTTTACTTTGAAGGGTTGTGTCTTATGTTTTGCTTCCCTTGTCTCATCTTGCCCAATTACATTCCGCTGTGTCTCCCTCCTGTTTTGCCATTCCTTGTTTCCTTCCTTGTGTATATATATAGTGTCTGCATGCTTTTGCTCCTCGTTTGTCTGTCTGCATATCCATGCGTATCATTCTCTCTGCACTGCAAAAACTCTAAATTTACCAAGTATATTTGCCTTATTTCTAGTCAAAATAATCTCATTACACTTAAAATAAGACACAATCAGCTACATAGCAACATTACAGTAAGACATAGGAACTTGTTTCAAGACAGTGAATCTTGAAACTAGAGAGAAACTAGAGAATTTTCGCTTGTTCCATTGGCAGATTATTTCACTTATTTCAAGGTAAAATATCTTGTATTAAGTGAAAAATCTGCCAATAAAACACAAACCCATGTCAACTTTCCATACAGACATATTTTAAACAGGTTAGAGACGATGTCACTGATCATGTTCTTACAATGACTCACTGATGACGATGACTACCCTGGGTCCTCAGAATGATGTCTTTAGTTTAAATAACATGCCTGTGATAACCAACAGCGTTACTAATTTAAAAAGACACATATATAATTCAAAAAATGCACACATCAGGCTCACATATGTGGGAAAGGTACACATAGTTCCATGTAAGTGCTTGCATGTGACACACATATTCACACGCACGAGCCCAAACACAGGGAAAAACATGTATTTTCTTACTCACCCAGAACACATTTTGCCTCTGGCTCTCAAATGAACACTCTGTGACTTTATAATGTATTTAGTCAGAACATATTCAACATGAAAACAGGAAGCTTCTACTGTGCTTCTCTGGATGAAAGGATGCAATTATCCAGAGCTTTTACAAAACAGAATATTTCCACCTGCTGAACCTACCAGCTAATTCAAACAGTAAATAGGAACAATGTGATTTTTTTATACCTCCACCAAGGTTGACAAGTTCCCCCAACACTATGTATAAACTGAGTTTTAAGATCCAGATGTATTTCTGAATCTGGAATAGTTTGTGATATTACCTTAAGAAGATCAACACAATATATCCCAGTTTTGGTTGTTTCAATTTGACACGCATATATGAAAATATGATATGAAATCTCCAATTTTAGCATCAATTGCAATGGTAAACTGAATCCTTCCGGTCCTTACTAGATCCAGATCTGAAGTCAGACTGATCTTCAAATAAGGCAAAGCCACACCTTCGGTAAAATTTTAATCCAAATCAGTGGTTAATGCCAAATCATGTTTATGGTTAAGGCAAAACCCCCAAAGGACAGTAAAAAAAAGTACAGGCAAATCTAGATATTGTACTAAAGTAGTTGTGCATGACTCACAATTCTAAATAACATTAATATTTAACTTAAGTAATTAAAATAATAAACTCTTGTGAATCACTATTTTACCATGGTGGATGGTTTTCTGTGTTCCACTGATTCCAGGAGCTGTGAATTGTTGTTGTTGGGTTCAATGTATCCCCCTTGCCAAATTGGTCCTGGGTGAGGAGCAGATAAAGATTGATTCAAAAAACTTATGATGAACAAAAAAAACAAAAGACCACTTTACCCTGCTCAAGATAGCCTTACTGTACTCAAATATATGGTGAGGTTTAAATAGCAGAGGCCCCAGTCAATGAAATCTTTGATATTCACCTCTAGTAGAACTCACATCCTATCAGGCTTGGTTAGCCTGTGGGACACCAGAGACACCAGAGCTGACAGATACCAGCAGGCCAAGCAAAAGGTTTGGTGTAGGAGGATTTTGGTGAGACCACAGAACAAAACTTCCCATGGTTTTATCCCATGGTCTTGAAGTGATTCAATTGCCTTGAAGTGACACTGGAAAAATGTTAGGTGACTCAGGAGAATAGTAAGGTGGAAGAAGAAACACTGAGCATATTCCCCTGCTGAGGATATTCTTCCATTAACATGTGTTTTTTAAGGGAAACAGTCTTTGTATAAGGGAAATAACCATCATTGGGGATAAGGTCACCTATGTACTATTTGGTAGCAGGGCCACGAGGGTGCACAAGGTTTACCCTTGATTCCTTAAAGCTCACCATGATTGTATGGCTGCCCTGATTGACATAACTCTGCAACATTGCATGGTCTGGGATGGTGAAACTGTGTTGGTAGGCTGTTATGGTGAGTCCCCTCTTTCTACTCTACCTGAACACTCAAAGCACATTATTCAACATGCCTATTTAACCCATATGACACCTATTTATTCTAGCAATTTTTTCTATCCTTAAGTGTTTTCTATTTGACATTCACACACCGATGGACTGGAGTATAATCACTGGCTGCTCCAGTCTGCATGCCAAATATCCTTGGGTAAGATACTTGGCGTACAGACTGGAACAGTCAGGGATCTAACCACCAACATTACAATTAGTAGATGACTTACTCTAACTCCTGAGCTACAACCACCCAAATGGTACTGGAGAAGACAGTCCATCCATTAGTTGAACTTTGGATTCAGGAGGAATAATTCGGATTTCATCCTAGTCACAGAAAACTGAACTACCTCTTTATCATCTGGAGGATATACGACATGTATGAAAGAATATAGGGGAGTGAATGTGAGTTTGCCCAACCACGTGTGTTTTGTGGACTTGGCAAACGCATTTGGGGTATCCTGTGGGGGATGCTTCAGGAATATGAGGTATCTGACCTCTTTCTACAGGCCATGAGGTTAATATGTAACTGAAAAAAGTATCTCATCTTTACTTTTTGCAGATGCTGTGGTTCTGTACACTGCAACAGGTTATGACCTATAGATTATATTCAAGTCCAAGGCCATGGTTTTCAGCCAGAAAAGGGTGGAATGACAGTTTCAAGTCCAGGATGTTTAAGAAGTAAACCCACCAATGTGCAGGACTATACTGATCTGTTGTGATGAAGAGAGAGCCGACAGAAAAGTGAAGCTGTAAATGTACCGGTCAATCTACATCCCCACCCTCACCTATGGTCATGAGCTCTGGATAATGATCAAAAAATTAGACTGTGTTTACAAGTGGCAGAAATTAACTTCCTCTGAAGGATGGCTGGACTGTTCCATAATGTGAGGAACTTGTCATTTATGAGGAACTTGGAGTAGAGCAAGTTTGGATGGTTTGGGTATCTGAATAAATGCCGATGTTTTATATAAGTCCTACCATGAGAAAAACAAGGCTGACCCAGGGCTTGCCGGCTATCATTTCCAACTCACTCTGAGCTTGGATGGATGGATGGATTGATGGATGGATGGATGGATCGATCGATCTTATACTGGCCTTGCTTCAGCATCTATGTTCAAGCATTTCCTGAAACAAACCATTTAACTCTCTCTCCCTCCATTTGAGCTAACTTTCT
>VUQR01000135.1:38176-53727 GCA_015108515.1 Hemichromis elongatus | reverse complement strand
AATGCATTAGTTGTATAAAGCGCTTTGAGTGCTCAGAAAGAGTAGAAAAGCGCTATATAAGAACCAGTCCATTTACCATTTACTTTTCTTTCATAGATGTTTAAACAGTTCTATGTCGGGCACTTGCCCTGGATTTGTGAAAGAAGGGTTTCAAAAGGAATAAAGTGGGTGCTGCCTGTTAAAGAAAAACAAACAAAAAAGGTGTTCTTACTGAAGCACGTTTCTGGGAGATGTTACGGAGGTCAAGTGCGTACACTTTTTCCCTAGCACCAAGAATGAGCACACTTTTATCTTCTATCAACAGCATGGTGGAGTAGTTATAGACATCCTTCTCACAAAAAAAACGAGCGTTGTAACCTAAAGGAAAAAAAAAAAGACAGCAGACAAATGGTAAACTTGGCAAACACCGGTGATTTTCCTATTGAGTAAATCCAAATTATATGAGCCAACACAAGCTGACGCATTGTAAGTCAAAGTTACAAAAAAACAAAAGAGCAGCACTCACTGTGATAAGGAACAACTCTGCGCGGGATGCAGCTCAGAGGTAAGTTTCCATTGGCCATCAAGGCCAGAGGCAGGAGGCAGAAGACAGTGAGGTACAGCGGCAGATTCATGACTCCTTTTGCTCAAGCTCAGAGGAATTTAGGCTTTATTGTTTCCACAACAGTCAGTCATAGAGCGGTAAAGGGGACAGGAAGATGGCATCTATGACGTGATGTGGTCTGTGCTGTTTGAAGGGTAGCGGCCCCTTGACTGGGGTAAATATTAAAGTGCATCAAAACAAAGTGCAAGAAAAAAAAGAACGTAAAGAAAAAGTAAAGGAATTGCCAGAAAGCCCAGAGTGAGCTAAAGTCAGCACCGCAGTAATTCTGTCAGTGCCATAGTGATGTTAATGCAGGGCCATGAAAAGCATTCAGCAGGGTGCAAGGATGTCAACCTCAGCTCTCCTGTAGCACCAAGCACCGACACAATGAAAGATTCACACAGAGTGCCAAATTCTGGGCTCGATTAGAGATGAGCTCTTGCACAAAGTTGGCTGCAAGTAAGTTAGATGCAAGAGTCGTTTCATTGCACTGGGTAGGAAACCGAGGTAACCGTCTCATTACATCGTTGTTACAATAAGGCCATCGGTTTTCATACTCCCACAGTATTACTACACACATGAGGAGGTGTGTGTGTGTTACCTGATGAGCTACAGCATGTCAGAGAATGCACCCGAAAAGATATTTCACATTACTTAGCCCTGAGGGCCAATCCCAGCTTCACTCTACACCCACATGCAGGCAGGCACACACACACACACACACACACCGCACCGTGCCTCTCATATTTACGTTCAACCGAACCTGAACAGTAGAACAAGACCGACAAGTGTGTCAAAATCAGTGTTGGAAAAAAAACATAAAATAAATGAGAATGTAACAGTACGCTACTTAGATAAATTAGTTATAATAATAGTAATAAGTGCGTTACCCCGTGTAGTGACATGTTAACGTGATATTCACCCTGAAGCTCTTAATAAAGCAGCTCTTGAAGGTTCGCTAAGAGTGAGCAAACGCTCAAAGCCCAAGTTAATATCTTACCTGCGCGCGGACACACCCCAAACTACCGAGATTTCCTCTAAGAAAAAAAAAAAAAATAGTCCCAGCACCTGTTTATGACATATTTCACCACCGCTTCACGGACAGTTAGATAGTTTAAAAAAAACCAAACAAACGATACAAAGCAAAAAGCTCCCACACAGCTTTAGCAAACACTCTTTAAAAAAAGTGTGAACAACTGACACTAACGTCTAATGTACTCCAGAGGTGTCAGACGTTGGCCGTAGCCTAGGGTGACCAACGACGCTTGGTCACCCTAGGCTACGTTCCGTAGGGGCATCCGGGAGCAATTTTGAGATTGATAAAAATGTCCGGGTTTTATGAACCTACAGGGGACCCATATACTTTACGTCATACCTTAACTTCTGCCTGCTTTGCGAGTGGTTATTTTTCGCTCACAGACGGGACAGACGGTGCGCAGCTGCACACCTAGTGATGTTTAAAAGATGCCGAAGCGCAAGTGCATCTTTTCAGAAGAACTGCAAAAGAAATTTAACGCATACCGTCCCGGTCGGCATAAATGGGAGGCGGAGTGCATCGTGTGTAGAGCTGGCACATACGTTTGTGTGTCTAACAGGTGCGGGTGATCTTGTTGCTCACATGGACACAGAAAAAACATAAAAAGGCTGTGCGAAAATTCATGGTGGTGGAACTGAGTTAACTTAGTAGAACTAACTTAGTTAACTGAGTAAGTTAGTTTTTTTGCACTTGGTGACTTGTAAAAGCCTATCTGAAATTTTTTATTTCAAGAGTCATTAACCACGCAGAGAAGGCATCATTTAAATTGTGGAAAAATGTTAAATTTTTCATTATGCAAACAGTTTTATTAAAGTTCTTCATGACGAGCCAAGTGTCCTCTTTTTTGGAAATCAAAATATGGTCACCCTACCGTAGCCAGCAGCTCCCACTGAGGTCTATTATCTGCAAGCTCGCGTTTAAAAATCAGCGACCGCACAAAAAATTTAAAAGGAAAGGCGCTGATGCGACGGCTCAGCCTCCAGTGAATTTTTCTAAAGACAAAGCGGTGCTTCGTTTCTGTCCACAGCCTCTCTCAGTGTTCACATCCCGCGGTCGGTGAAAGGATCTAAATGGCCGGGTTGCTGCTCCGGGCAGCCGCGCAGATTTTTTTTTTTCCCTAGGCCCCCCCACCCCTTCAGAGAGTGGCGGAAGGCGCTGACCTGCGGTCTGATTAGGTGTTCGTTATTCTCTTATTAGTACGACTACTACTCCGTGTCGATAGAGGTCACAGCTGACTCCAGCTGGGTGGATCAGATAAACCATAAAAACACCTTGCAGCGTGTCCAAACAGGAGTGATGAAGCAATGCAACATAGCAGGGCGGCGTGTTGTTATCTGCCCTCCACGTTGCAGAGGAAACGATGTATTTACATTAACGCCACCATCATCTCCCTGCATGTGCAATAATCTTGAACTGTAACAATCCTGCACATGCACAGAAAGAACTGATGCATATTTGTTATGATCTGCACTTAAGAGCTTATAGTTACATTTTATTCAGACGCCACAAATCAAGAGAAAGTTTGTAGAGAAAGGGGGATAGAGGGTTAGCTGTCTGTGTTTGAGATGAAGTAAACCACTTTGTTATTAAAGAAAGAAGCAATCGAAATGTTTGACAGAATAATTAGATTGATTTTTCTTCTAACTCAGGAAAGCCTCAAACTTTAAAAATATTCTCGTCGTTTCCGATTGAAACCAAATGTCTTGCCGTATTTCTACCTAGACATTTCTGACCGTTAAATGTACAGAAACTGTTGATTAATATTAACATTTATTTCTGACAGCTATGGAGATTGTGCGAGGACTAAAAACGCAATAATCCCCATGTTAATAACTTAACTTTTAACTTAAAAGATTTTTAAAAGGAAAAATAGGGCATTAATAGTCTTTCTAATCATCAGCTGATAGTTCGACAAATTCCACTGGTATCTCGATAAGGAAACAAGTTGACAAGTCTTAGTTCACAACGGATCCATGCAAAATCAAATTTAATTCTTCAGATATTCAACTACCTTTGATATTAATCAAGTAGACAAGACAATCATGTACAAACATACAAGAAACTGTTCACTGCAAGACATGTAAGAGTCATTTGACACTGATGATCTGTAAACGTTTTTTTTTTTTTACACGTAGAGTTACTTGTTGTTTGAGCACCTTTCAGACCTGTAATCAGTTAACTGTAGGGCAGCTGGAAAAAAAATACTATAACAGGTTTGATCTTCAGCTTCAGGTTTGATCTGCAAAGTAAAGGGGTTGACCCATGGTAAAAGACATTGTGCTCATTAGGGTCAGTGGACAGAAGTACCACAAGAGGGCGCCCTCGCGTATGAATATAGTAGACCGTTTTTTTGTTTTTTTTTTAAAACAAAAAGACAAACCGAAATCATCTAGAGTTATATACAGTTCGTGGTTTCCAGGCAGATCTGGTCAATTATAGCACCATACAATAGCACGTACACAGGAGAAGAGAATAAGGAAACACTTCAAACATATGCACCCACAACACAGTGAAAGTTGAGTTGTAAATGTATCAGCAGCAGTGTTAATGGTTGCTTATCAGTCACACGTAGCACTCGGAGCAGGCAGGCGGAGATTGTGCAGGTTTTCAGGGCAGCTAAGTTGTATTGTTATTATTCCAGTCGTGCCACATGTAGTGATGTGAATGAGGAGAATCAGGCAGCCAAGCATGCCTGGATTCGTTGATAAAGTGTCTCAGGTCAGAGTTTGTTGCTCTGAAGTTGATCATGGCAGTATACATGTTGTTTGTTAAGTGGTTTCCAGTGTTGTAGCAGCAGTTTAGCACCCAGTATTTTTTCCATTTATTTGTTTGTTTGTTTTTTGGCTCAAACAGGAAAACATCAGGCTCAGCTGGGGGGCTGATATGTGCCAGTCCTGCTGTGAGTGATTCATAGTTCTTGTGGACTGTATTTTTGCTCTGAGGCAGCTTGTAAACAATATTATGCAACTGGAGAACGCACAAGTGGGTCATCAGCCAACAAGGGCGGGCAGCATTTTGAGAGATTGCATGAATCTAATCGGTGATGCTCTTAGGGAGCTAACCAGAGTCACTTAACTCATATCAAGTCTAACAACATAAATACTGAAACAAACGAACACAGTTTTTAGGTTCCCCAAGAGAAAATAGTGGTTCGGTAGTCCCTTGTCTTCCACATTGAAGGCACAGGATGAGCATGTAGCTGCAGTGAGAATAGGTTTGGCACCGAAGATTGAGTATTCTGTGACAGGAAGTCACTCCTGACTCGCTCGTCTCTTCTCCAGCTTCATTTTGAGCTCCTCATTGAGTGCTGTGGACAACCAAGGATAAACAATTTGAACTTAAAGAACCGCAGATAAACTGCTGGAAATAAATTGGCACATCTTGTACTCACTCTGTGTGAGGGGTGAAGGGGAGAGGATGAGTCGTCTCATCGGGTTGCTGGGCGAGGCAGGGACTGGTGAGGTCAGAATGCGACGGTCTGGGGCGGGGGACCTGGACAGGGGGCTGCTGGGGGACCAACGATCTGCAGCAGAATGGAAGCAGCGATCATGATATGCTGTCTGCCTCTCATTGCACATGGTTTATGACTGTTACAAACCTTGTTTTGGAGGAAGGGTAGGGGCCTTAGGCAGGGGGCTTGAGGGGGCAGTGTGGAGGATCCTCTCTCCGTTCTCATCATTGGCAGAAACATATGCTGATGACATAAACTTAACAAAATTAGTATTAAGTATTTTTTTTAAAAGTTGGGTGAGAAATGTTTAGTTGTGCCTCACTTATGTTCTCCTCATAAGGCTCCTCGAGTAGGAAAGGCTGAAGAGTTCCTGCTGTTTTCTCTACTAGGGCATCAATGACCTCATGAAGCGTGGCACAGGGAATCTATAATCAGAATCAGAATACTTTAAGAAGAAACCTTTGCATTATAATACTAAAAACAGTAAAAACAATAATATTAAGTTAAAACACACACAAACACAAAGATTGAGCCTTGGGGGACTCCACATACAAGAGGCACAGATGAGGACATATAGTTGTTAATATGAAGCACAGTATATGCCTGATTCTGCTGCTTTATTCAATCTCTCTACTCAAATTTATAATTTATGTCTTAAAGTTCTATTTTCAAATTATTCTTTCAAGACCTGTGTGCCAAAATATTCACAAAAAGCTCTTGAAAAAGCTTTAAAAGATTAATGTGAGGACAGAGCTATATTTGATTTTGACAAGCTGTCAGTGCAGAGAAAATAACAGCACTGAAGAGATCTGAAACATGAAGTACATATCTGACATCCTGCATAATAAATCTGTTAGGTCCTTTAAAAAAAAGAAAAAATATCCAACAGAGGATCAATCTTGTTAAGTAGCTGTGATGAGACTGATTCATAGTAAACAAGCTAAAGGTAAAGTAAATGTTGTGTTTTTCCAGTCAGCTATGACAGACCCGTGTTTTTAGTAATCTCCTGCCTCGGTCTGATCTGTTGTTATTTAAACAGTTTGATATTTTCAAGAACAAAAAACGAACACATAACACACGTTTCTTCAATAAAAACACAGCCCTGACGTCATGTTAAAACCCTGAACCTATACAGTAAGGTCTATTTTGATTTTAATTTTTATGTTTATTCAAGTGTTGTCTTACAGTATTTTTTGCACTAAGTACCGCAGCAACTTCCTAATGTTGTAAACCTGCTCAACATTTGGCAATAAGACCCTTTCTCATTTCTGATGAGTTTTTGGATCAGGGCACAATTTTCTGTACATCTCCGCGCTGGATTTGAAATGATACAAATAAAATTTACTGGATTTGATGACTTGTAGCTTTGACTCAAGAGACAAATAAATAGCATCACCTATATAGAAATTACAGTGACTATTTTTGGGGTTTTTTGGGGGGGGTTTTACATATAAAGGCTTAAACATTGTTTTCAGAGAGATTATTTTCAGTACTTGAATGCAATCCTTTGCATAAAAGGATTCTCTGTTGTCTGGAACTCATGGAGGTGGTTCCTTCTCTGTGATGCTCTGCCAGGCCCTTATGTGCAGCTGCTTTTGTTTGCTGCTTGTTAGTGGATTTTTCTGCTTTCATTTTTCTCTACACAAGCGAAAAGCACGCTCATTTGAATGGAGATCCTGAGACTCACTCGGCCACTTAAGATCATTTCACTTCTTTGGCTTATTAAGCTCTTGGGTTACTTTTGCCGTAACCTTTTCAAACTTTACCTCCTTTACCTATAATGTACATCTACTTCAGAGTTCACCCACCTACTTCTATGAGCAGTCATATCATCAGTTAACACCAGTGGACTCAGCTCCATTTCCGGTGTATTTTACAGCCGACGTGATCTACTACTTTGGATCATGCGCTGTTATTTTCCTTCTGCTCACTCTTCCCGTTCTACAGATAAAAGTTCATCTTGGTTTAATTTTAGCAAATAATCTTATTAGACAACAATATATTGCTTTCTGTTTCCAAGCAAAGACTAATCTGATCTTATTGTTCTTAAACGTAAACAGGGTTTTTGTATCTTGCGCTAAACTGTCATGAAGGCGTCTCTTGATTGCAGGCTTTGACAATGATACACTTACAGCGCCTCCTTGAGTGCTCTTGACTGGGTTAGATGTTGTGAAGGGGCTTTTAATTAGTTAACTCCACAATCATCCACTTTACTTGTCTGTTATGGTCTTTGACATCTTTTAGTGTTGTTGAGCTGGAGAAAAAAGTATTTTAAAAGCAGACTTTTGCCATTTGAAAGCCACAGCGGTTATTTATATGTGTGGTCTGACCCAACTTTGATTCTGACGGTCACTGAGATATAAAAGAATCAGCAGTCAAATCTGATAAACATTTAAAAAATGTGTTGACATTACACCAAAATAAGACTTAAACTGTTTTGTTACCATTTTTGCTTGTGGTAAAAGTATTTTATCTCCTAAATGTAAAAAGCCACCCATGTACTCAATGTGTAATTACTTTTGAACTTGTGAAAATGCTGTAGATTCGAAATAGCTGAATAGCAGTAATTGTTAAAATCCTTCCTTTTCTTTGCGTTTACATCAGTCACACTGTTCCCGATCCACCGTGGTGTACACAAGAAAAATTAAACCTCTTCTCCTTTTCCAAATACTCATGAACCTGAAAGTAGGTCAGTTATACTGACACATGCTGTAAAACTGTAGCTGAAAACACTTTTGCACTTACAGGGTTTTCAACATCAATGACATAACCACCTTGGTCCCTCTGTGTGACTCTGTAATGTCTGAAAACTGACCTGGAGCCACAAAAAGAGAAAAAGACAGCGTGTAATGATATTCTAGTTAAACTTTGGTGTTTGTAATTTTGTAACTGCGGTATTCGGATATATAGAAGGTGTTTACCCGTTGAGGTCCTGTCGAGTAGTAACAGCCAATGAGCATCCGTCTCTGCCTGGACGAAGCAACATGTTGCCACAATCTGGGTGTCTCTCTAAAAGGACTTCAGCCTCCGTCCGGGAGACAGGTCGAAAACATCTGCAGTTGAAACACACAGGTAATGTGGTGATGCACCAAAGCCACTCTAGCTGCAGTGCATCATCTCTATGCAGCACAGAGGATCGCTCACGGTGGGATCTCTCCTACTAAAGGAACGGAGAGAGGCGAAGGAGGAGCTCGTGCTGGATTGCGACTTCTCCGCCTGGCTCGTTCTTTGTCCACCACCTCCTGTAGCATTTGTAGTTGCCCCGGCAGCAGTGTGAGATAGGATGGTACATTCAGCTGTAATTGAACAGGAAAGAGATGTGAGAGGCACAGGGACGCAGGGATTGCAGCTGTGTAAAAGATTAATACCTACATCTATAACAGAGTAGAGGAATCCTTTCCACAGCTCCCGTGATTCCAAGTTTGGAGCCTGGAAAAGACAAGAGCATTTTCAGTCTCTGCAAAGATTTGTTAATTTCAGCATCTTTGCATCTGAGTGTGTGAGCCAAGTGGCTTACTGTGAGTTTGGTCTCTCCATCCTTCATTTGGAGGATGAGTCTAGCTGCCTCCAGGTTTCTGTCCCGGCTGCAGTCGTCCTTCAGTGAGACAAAGCTGCTGAGTTCCAGCTTCTCCACATACTGTTCCACACATACCCGGTAATTATATTTTAGTGCCAGCACACTATTATATGCAAAGAGACATACAGATGCTAAATAATGTGGAACTTACATGAGTGTCCTTGGCGTTGTTGAAGAAATACAAAGAATTCCCACACAGGCATGCCCACAGCCGCCTGGATGCCTGCCACATACAGATGGACACACAGACCTGAGCTAAAAATGTTAAACAAAAAAGGGCCAGTGCTGTCTTCCCTGTCAGTGTAATGGATATTTTCCTTTTATCACCCCCACATTTCCTGTCCCAGGAGATGGTTGTAGTGAGTGAGCCTCAGCTGCTGTCAATCTGTGGCCATGGATCACTGCGACACCCTGCACCTGAGCCATGCTCACATTACATGTCCACATTGCATTAAAGAGGTGCCTAATCAGAGAGGGGTGGGCCACGTGGAGAGTGTCTTCTTTATCATCTTCCCAATAAATAAAACTAATAGGTGAAAATATCCTTGGGCAAAACTGCCAATTTCTCTGTGTAACTTTATTTAAAATCTTGGAAATGTATTTCAGAGATCAGGCGAGAGGATAAATAATTCAAAAGAACTAGTGTCTGTGAGTCAGCTAATGGATTCTGTTTGGAAATGCTTGGTGGGGGTGCCGTTTGTGACAATCAGATCCCCCGTTATCAACGAAATACAGCTCTGTTGGGTTTATGTGCATAACCAAAATAACATGCAATGTTTGACAGCAGTGTTGATTTCTGTCATTCAGGCGCTGTGGTTATATCGTTGCATGCTCTGCCTCCAATATGCTTCACCGCTGTGTGAATTAAATAAATCTCCTCCAACAGCAGCAGCAGCAGTGCAGTTTCGCCTCACCCATTCTCGCACAATAAGGAAGTTGACAGCTCTCTGGGAATGGTGGATCAGCCGGTGTGCAGTGTATATACACACACACCCACATTGACTTCCAGCATCTACAAGACGCGCCGAAACCAAAATACGGCAAATGATACGCACTGGGTGACCCTACCTTTTCTTTCGGTCCTCGTTTCTCCAGGTACCCTTCGTAGTAACAGGGCGGGAGCTGTGCCCGCTGCCCCCCTGGTCCGGAGCGCTGCCTGACGGGTGCAGCCGCCATGAGTGTCGCTGGCTGGCCACCGAACGAGGACAAAGGGGCGCTGAGTAATTCGGGGACTGACACGCCTTCCCCGATGAGATAGTGCCGTGGCAATAATCCAACAGCTGGCTGGTGCAGCCTGCTGTGTCTGGGGGTGATGCAGACGGGTGGTTATAGAGATTAAAAATTGGATGGCTGGGGGATGAAGTCCCAAGTATTGAGATGTTTAGTGAGCAAGAAAAAATGTCAAAAATGTATTGTATGATAATCGGGGGGAAAAAAGACAGAAAAAAAGAAGAAATAACACCCATCATCACCATGCCACTACACATTTTTATTCCATTTTCATAAAACAAAAACAAACAACTGTAGCAGGGGTTTAATTTACTCAGACACACGGGAGAAATTACTTAACATTTATTTAAAGAAGCAAATGGCCAACATTCATTCTTACACCACATAAATGATACAATATACACTACACAAGATTACATTTAGCATAGAGGTAATCCATACATCCTAAATATAATCCAGGATAATCCCACTTTTAGTCTCACCATTTCCCCCACTGTGTCACAGTTACAAAAATGAGACATTACATATAGCAAAAGCTAGAATGAAAGAAAACCATGCAAAAAGTTAGATTACTTTCACAGAAAATTCAGAAGAGAGCACAATGGGGGAAAAATAATAACAGTTTTAAGGCTTTAACACTTCAGCAATATTGTAATGTTGAGACAGCCATTTCCACCGTAAGAGCAGCAGCTGACAAGAGCTGACCTTAGCCCTTTGTTCTTCATGAATATTATACAAGCTACAGAACAGCTCAACCTGAGCCCCTGACCATCCTCCTCTCCTAAATTTGGGGGGGTGGGGTGATTGTGTGTAATGAGGCATGTAAACCCACACCTGAACCACAGTTATTAGTCTGCCTACCCAAAGCCCTAGTGCAATACATGCCACTAATAACAGAGCACAGATGCAAGCAAAACATTAAGAGGTATATACTGTGATAGCAATGATGGTATTATGGACCAGCTTCAGAGGCACTGTGGGCTTGGGATGGGGTAGATAATGAGAAAGGGGGTAGGGGCACATGGGCAGGTGGTGAATAAAGCATAGTGGGGGGAGGGCATAATCCAGTGCTGTGTGCCCTTGCCTGCTGAAAAGACCTGTCTGTTCCACTCTCAGTTTAAATGGAGATGGGAGAGATGAGTGGGGTAGGGGGCGGTCTAACAAGGGGATCATGACAAGAGGAGAAAGTTGGCATTTTAGTGAACAGCACAGACCATGACAGTTCATAGTTTGCTTGGAATAGGCTTAATTGGAACTGAAACCAGCCATTGTGCAAAGGTTCTTCCTCATTATTTGTAAATTCAGTACAGTCACTGGAAGACAGAAACCCCCATCAGGTCTGATGCAGTTTCGCCCTGAAAACTGAGGCAGGTACAAAAAACACCAAACACACATCAGATTAAATTCCATGCATCAAACTGAAAGTTAGAAAAATAAGGCCAAGCTCACCCGAGCACTGACGTGAAAAATGCACCAGTGACAGAAACAGCTGAATTAAAAAACAAAAACAAAAAATCCCACAGAACATTATGAGTGACACTGCCAGCAGTATCAATAGAGCCTGAGAGCACAGAGGAGAACAGTGGAACTAAAAGAACGAGGTTTTGGCTTCGGTGTAACGATGCACAATATAGGGGGGCATATAACCGTCTAAAACATCAACAAAGTTTTGCACATGAACAGCCCTTTGCATTTTGGAAATTTCGAAAAACATTTTTGGCATCCACATCGAGTAAAAAGAGGGCAGAGTGATCTAGGTTGTAAGTAAATGAATTTACCTATAACTTAACCTGTTACGTAAATTCAGATTTTAACTACAATTCATTTTGTAAATGCTAAAAATACCAATGTTTACAATAACTACAACTACATCTACTGACTGATTCACACTGTTTCAATGTGGATTTCTACAAACTAAAACTTAGGACAAACTACCCAACACAGATTTGGTAAGAAACAGCAAACAAAAATCACACAACAGTGTTGCTGAATAAGGAACTAAGAAGAATCCCTGTGACCACCAGAGGGCAGCAGAGACTAAACATTGATAAAGGGTAGCCAATCCTCCATGTTGACGCACAGTACTAAGGCCTTAAGTTACAGAGGTTAAAAATGGGAGTGTATGAATAGTGTTTAGAGGAACGCATGCATGTGTGTAGTACCAATATGAACAACGCATAGAACAAAACATAATATGGTGAGTATAAAATAGGATAAGAAAAATAAAATTGTTGCACTTAGAGTTTGTAGACCATTTTCCCCCAAACACCGGTCTCTCTCAGCATTTCTTAATCAGTCCTGGTGATAGAGGTGTAGTAAATAAAAGTGCACAGGTGCATAGAGAATGGCTATAAAGACTCAGGATATGACAGAAGCACCCAAATATGATATTATTGCTCATCAAACATTTCTCTACCCTTGATGTTTTTACAAACATGTACTCTTTAATCTTAAGACAGGAAAAAGTACTGGTCGTTGTCTGAATGTTTACCCTTTAAGTACAAAATAATCTTTGTTATTAAGAGAGCTGGTAATCCTTTATCATCCACTTTTAATAATCTTAACCCCTGCTGCTTTCAGCGTGGCAGAGGGACCATCACTTCAACATAGTTGGTGGGGAAGTATCCCGATTTTCCACGAAGGCTTCCTTCATACCAGTTCTCATCGATTTGAGAGACCAATTTGATGATGTCACCCTCCTGGAAGCCCAGCTCTCCGTCGTTCTCTGGCTCAAAGTCATACATGGCCTTACAGCAAGGCTCAGCTGAAGAAAGAGACAGAGGCACAGAGATGGAGAAAGTTATTCCATGGAAGCAATTTCCCTTCAAAAATGTTATTATATTCAACTTTGAAAAGGTTTTTATTATAGGTAATCTAACACCAGTGTTTTCCAGTCCACTCTGTAGCCATGAAGTCCAAAGTCATAAAACAGGAAAAGATTTTTAAGTTGGTCACCAGTGAGCTTAGAGAGAATCCTTCTGAACATCGAGAAATCACCGCAGGAGTATAAATCAAGCTACATGTTTTCCCCATTATTTTCTTCTCTTTTGTCTGAGAATTGATTCAGCCTTTAATAATATCTGCAAATTAAACCTTTGGGTATATCATGATTGATTTTTCTTCTTGAAATTCAGAAGAGTCAGTCATCAGTGCACTAAGCTGTCAGATACATACAACTTCATACATAAATAACCATTGAGTATGGTGTTAAGATGTGTTTTTGTTTGCCAGTGAATGAATGTACCGTATCTGAAGCCTTGGTTAGTAATTGACCCACCAATCACAGTGTAGCAAAGTTAGTGAGACACCTTCACAGTTACGCATAAACTTTTCTGCTACAAAGATGTGCAACAGGTGGAGTAGTAGTGGTAACATTTTTAAGTTCACTGCAAGTGACCCATTTTCTTCCTCTGTCCACTCACGCCGTCTGTTCTTGATGGAAGGTCTTTGGAAGGACGGCCCTTGATACTGTGCTGTACTTGCTTAATGTTGCAGAAGGAAAGACACATCAGTCATATGAATGAGACACACTTGCACAGATGCCTGCTTTCTTAGCAGTAGGCCACGCATACATGAACACACACAACTCTCACAAAATATGAAGGAAAAAAGTGTACCAGAGGAGTAAGCTGGAGGGCTTGAAGCAGATGATGAGTATCCTCCGTTTGAGTGTTCTACTTCTCCAAAATCAAAAGCTGGTTTGGGTTTGGGTGTGTACTCTTGTCTCGGGCGAGACTGAGCATCATTTACCCTGCACACAATCAGAATTACAAACCATTACAAACCACCAGAGGATGTGCCAATACAAATATGCTACAAAGAGTTGAATAATAACTATGAGTCGGCCGGTCTTATTTTGGGCTTTCATCCAATCACTAAAACTAGACATTTGTTATTAAAAGAAAACAAAATGATGTGAAATTCTAAATGAAGCTGATATTTTGTATCTCTAATGGAAGGAAAAAAAACAAAACAAAAACATCTTTTGCATCCTGGTATTCATTGGATGTATTCAGATGGACAAAAGATATACGCTGAATCATCCTGTCACGAGCTAGAGGATAAAGCTTCAACATACAAAAGGCTTGCCACGTTCCAAAAATAGTCTGGTGCTGACCTTTCTTTCAGTTTGTCAGAAAGCTCCTCCATGATCTGTGTGGCCTGTCTGTGATACTGCAGCAGAGACTCCACAAAAGAGGACAGCTGACTCACCTGCTCCACCTACACGGGCAGAAACATAAGGAGTATTTAAAAAACATATAAAAAAAGAAACTAAACATGGTGAATTCTTTAAGTATGATTTGTATTCTCCTCATCAGCTGCGTTTGTTTATCATCGTGACAGAAATCAGAAAGGCTCCAAGCTTTGAAATGCTCCACTGATGGCATGAAAAACAGCGAATACCACACCAAACCGGTTTGACTGGTATCACGTAACTGCACAACACAGTGGAGGAAAAACAAGGCGAGGCAGTTGATAGATACTGTCCTTAAATACGTGTGTTTTGATGTTGGAGAAGCTGTGAGCTGGGCAACGTAATTTCACATGGTTCGCATGTTTGCTATGTAGTTTCTTATGTAACCTAAATCATTGTACTTGTTAAAATGAATATAGATGACTAAAGACTAAATAACCATGTTTGTTGACAATGAACTAGGTTACCAACTGGTCAAAATTGAAGGCTATCGCAGCTTTTAAATTTATTAGGGATCTCTTGTCACAATACACAGTATTTTTCATTATGCATGATGCTGGTTGTGCTGCAGAATAACAAAGACCGTCTCATTGGCACTCCTGCCGATTCATAATCTATGTTTATACAGTCTTCCTATAAGCTCATCCTTTTGGTCCTACACAGAGCCACAAATGTTGCATTAATCACATCAATACTTTTGTTACATCAGACTCATTAAACAATGTCAGGTTTACTCACAACTATCTGTTGAAGGAGGCTAAACTGATATTTCTGTTAACTTGGTGCAGCAGTTCTAAAAGAGACATTGTACTACTTAATACTCACATCTGTCTCCAGGAGGTTGTACATGGAGCGCTCAGCCAGGTCTTTGGACTCGTGAAACTTTTCCAGGGACTGCCTGATCTCTTCATCTTGGATTTTACCTTGACGTTTCTTTTTATAGTCATAGTCTAGACGGCGGCCCTCCAACTTCTTCAGGTGGAACTGCAAAGTAAGGATGGGAGATTAGTGTTGCGATTGGGAGGATAAAATTTCACAGAACATATACTATCATACAAACATCAAAGGATTTGCACTTGTTCATAACTGCTTTGACAAATGTTTTTTGTCATTAGTGTAATTCAATGTCAGCTTGGATTCTGAATACTTTTTTTATAACATTGTAACTCACATGCAGACTGCAGAGCTTATTAGTAAATGCCTAGCCTGTAGCCTTCTACCTGAATGTCTTTGATGTCCTTTTCAACGATTCCCTGCAGTGGGTCAATAAAGTTCTGCTTCACATCAATATCCAGAGCATCCTTGACCTCGGCCAACCTCTTCATTGACTCTCCTGCGTCTAAAAGAGCCCCACCTGTGGAAAACACACATGCAATTAGCATGAGCACGCCTGGGATACTGTGAGTCATGGAATCAGCAACAATGAAACACAAAAAAGCCCCCAAATTAACCATATTTGTCGGCGCACCCCCCCCAATA
>VUQR01000135.1:11005-30759 GCA_015108515.1 Hemichromis elongatus | reverse complement strand
AAAAATCCGGGAAAAAAAAAAAAAAAAAAAAATTCCAGTCCAAATATCAGTTTTCCTCACATATCCATCCATTAAAAAAAAACAAACAAAAAAACAACTCCTCTCACGTCTTGCTATCCGCTTCTCTCTCCCTCTCATGCCAAACGGAACTCACACATTCTAACTCTCTACATACACTTATATACTATTTACATTCTTATTTAAAATATTTCTTTTATAAATGTGTATATAAATTAAAGATAATTTCATTATGTCCTGTCACTAAGTGGCATTTACAAGGAAAGGGGTGCGTGGGACTGAGGTTTGTCATTGCATTACAAGAGCCTACAAAAAGGCAGCACCAAACACTGTCTAAATAAGTGAGTGAAACTGGTACTTAGCTTTTTGAGTTCAGCTGAAGTCGTGAGTCACGGAGAAAAAAACAAAACACAAATTTTGACTCATGATCTTGGTCCCTAAATGATGGTCAGTACAAGGATGCTTTCTGTATGAATACGCGGACGTACCATACTGAGATGCATGAATATCGACTAAAAGCTGCAAGAATAGGGAGACTTTTTACTTGACGCAACTTTATACAAACGCTATTTGTAAAACTCTGTCTCGAAAGTGGCAGGGTTGTACATTCTCTGTTGTTTGTTTCTCGCTTGTGCACTGGTGCTTATTGATGAGGTACATTCATAACTGGTTGGGTGATCCGCAGTGGATCACATGCTGAACATGTGTTAGAGCTTGCAGCTGTTACATGCTTAGTGGGCTGCTGTGGTATTATTATCACTATTATTATTAATATTATTACTACACCCATATTTGTGTTGTTAATGCTACAATATGCAGAGGACCGTGAGCCGTGGTCTGTAGTGTAAGGTGCTTTTGCCCGCTGGGAAAGTGGAGGACTACTTTGGGATCATGGGAGACGGAGAATTTAAAGTCCTGGATTGTCTTTTACTGCTGGTTGTGGATCTTTAAAATCCTTATCCTTCTCTGTCTCTTTTTTTTGCTTCCCTACATCTTAATACTCTCTCTCTCTCTGTCTTTTGCCTAACTGCCAGTCTAGCTGTCGGTGGAGTCCGGCAGAGACATCTCGCTGCCAAACACTTCCCGGTACAGTGGTGGGAAACTGTAGGCAGTCTCTGGGTGGACCAAACGGAAAAACTCCAGTTTATCAATGTGGAGGTTACAGATGGACTTCATTATAGGCAGCCGGGACACCATCTGTGAGGATGAAAAAAATACAAGGGTGAACATGTGAATCTGTAACTGTGCGTGTTTAAAAAGGGCTACGTTTGCTTGACCGTACCTTGTCCAGTTTCTCGTCAGACGCGCCACTCTTTTGTAGACTGTGCTGCAGAGCCAGGTAGACTTTCTCCTGGAGTTTCTGAACCTTCTGGCTTTCTGTCAGCCAGGGTCGATCTACAGAGATGACATTTAGATATTAGCGACCTATATTGTAGGTTCTAAAGATGAGATTTTAAACTAAATCCTACATAAAGATTTGAGGGCTAGCTGGCACCATCCAATCGAATAGAAACAGTAAGTGTCAGCATATCTACACCTTCTCTCCCAGCCTGATACTGTATATCCCCATGAAATGATAAATAAGGTAGATTGAAGCTGCATTTATGCAATGATGTCATGAAACTTTTCTATGCTTAAGTCATCCGAGCAATTCACAAATGTGATGCTGAAGCTGATACATGGATGCATGAAACCACGTTAAGGTTTTTTACTGCAAGTCAGTACTGCATTTAGAATAAACATCTAAAGCAAAATTAATAGAGTGTATTAATGTCAGTGTAGCCAGTTTCTGATTATTATTATTATTTTGCAGTCCAATGTGCAGTTATTTTCAAATTTGTTTGCTTTTATAAGTGTGTGTGAGCGACAAGGAGATGTGCATGAAAAATAATCACCCGGCGTTAGAAGGACAGCGGCACTAAAGAGAGCCATCTCCTCATCGGACAGCTGTAGACGGCAGAGTCCTTTCCCCAGGTCAAACACTGCGCTGACGAGATCATCACAGCCTGCACAAACGCATCATGTTTGATAAGTCAAATGTCAGAAATAATAGCCATACAGATAGTACTGCTTAGGGACATACATAGAGACTGAATAAGACCTCGGTCTCTCCCTGATTTGGAAATTTCATAACAGTTAAATGAGCTGCTTTCTTACTCAAATTACTGTGCATCTGATTTCTTAGTAGTGTTTAAAATAAAAAGGAATATCCTTCTCCACTGACCAATCCATCTTTTAAAATGAGACCTGAGCAGCATTCCTTTATTTATCACACAGCTTATTGCTGTTTTTAATGCTGATTTTTCTTCCGTTAAAGAGCACTGATGATACCGTGGAGGCAAAATAAGGCAAAAATCGAAAAATCCATCTGCACGGTTTCAAAGCCCTAATTAGCCTTAATATTTGTTATTTTTCTGATGAACTGCTGCTGATAAGAATAAAACAGAAATACCTATCTTATAGATAAAGCATTACTGTGACAGTTACGACTACTTTGTCATTTATAATAATGATTTGCGTTGATCAATGTAGAGGTATAGGTAACAGGTACAGAGGTGTTGGCTGTATTTCTTACAGTGGGATCCCTGGCATTTTTGAATGCAGGAATGGTAAATTTGCATATTAAATTTAGAACAGGTATTTGACTGTAAAGCTAGCATAAAGAAAAAGAAATGTGTTATGCTTAAGTTAGTGGCGCTGACATTTACTGTATTGTTTTCAATGCTCTGATACTCACCTAGTGCTTTGAAGAACTGGGCTGAGGCAAATTTTCCATTGAAGAAAATGGTGTTGTTGTTGCTGTTGAACGCTCGGCACATACGTATAAGGAGAACCTCCAGGCAGCCTAAAAACGGAGCCACAGATAGAGCAAAAAGGATGGAGACAGAAGAAAGAAGGAGGGGAGGATAGAAAAAGCCCAAGATACTCCAACACGTACAAAACAAACAACAAGATGTAAGCAATTTTGACCCAGATTGAAGGACGGCATATATAAGACATTTTTGAACAATTTTAAAGCATTTTAAAAAGTTCAAAACATGTACAGAAATGCATTGTCCGATATATGAAGCATATGTGTTATTCAGGTAAGACAAAATTATGTTTTGGGGGTTTTTTTTCCCCAGGATGGTGCAATTTGAAGTGTTCGGTACAGTGTTCAGATCATGAGGGTGTAGTTTATTCAAACAAACAAATGGGTAGTTAAAACAAAAGGCAAAGGTAGAGTTGGAGACAAAAAAACAAGAAGGAATCAGAGTTAGCAAGTTTCAGACTTTGCTTACTTATGAAGAACAAACTCGGTGAACAGAATATTTGTGCTTTCATAGACTCTGCACTAACCTGCTTTCAGCAAAATGATCTGATCGTTCTGACACAGATCCATGAAGCCTGCAATACGTTTGGCAAACTCCACCACGTACTGGATCGCGTTGGTAATGTGGTGTGCACACTGCTGCCACATCCACTCAGCAGACTGAAAAAAAAGTGTGAAAGAAAGAGGAGATTTCATGTGTTCAATGTTAATGTGATACTCTTCTTTTGGATAATCTGATGTCTAGCCTCCCATTCAAAAGAAAAACGATGACTGATGCCCAATAATTAAACTAGATTTAAATAGTTGTGTTTGTCTGTTAAGTAAAGAAAAACATGCGTATTACTGTACACATTATGGACAGATATGTTTTTCTAATTTTCTGACTGACTCATAATACCACAATATGGATGTTCACAGTTAACAACAGTGTGGCTTTTTGTGAGTTTTAGCTGAGGACTGTGGCACTGAAGAATAAGCTCCATCATGCTTTGACTATATAACCCATGCTCACTAATAGGATCAGTCATCTTGGTTTACGTCTTTTTTTTAATGAGACGCTGGGAGTATTTAACATTTTACCAGCCTTTTCCTTGTGATCTTTAGGAGGGCACGTGTGGATTATTTACCTTGTTCTGAAAAGTACGCATTTCTTCAGGTGTATATTGTACATAGTTGAATCTCTTCATATCTTCGGCGCTGTACTGACACGTTTCCAAGTGCGACTTAACAATACTCTGAGTGATGTGCTCTGTAATACAAAACAAGTACACACACACACACACATCAGTGCTGTTTAGTTGTGATGGCAACAATTTTGTACTTTGGAAAGACAGCATTGAGCTCAGCAGAGTTACAGTGTAACACTAGTGTTGTTTACATATCTACAAGCCATGGCTGTGTGACCTTGAATTACTGGATGCTTTGCACCTCTCTGCTGTTACCACTGATTGACCCTGATTGGAGGAGTGTTATTGGCTAATTTTCTCACCTTATTTCCACAGCTGTTTGTCTTTTTGCCACCTCCTGCATTTATTATTCACACATTTGTTTTTGTTTGTTGATTTAAAAATTCCCCAAAAAACCCTTAAATTCCTTATAGTCTGTTGTTGCAATAGCTGCAAAGTAAAATGTATTCACCCTCAAGGTCTCCAGAGACCCCCTCTTAAACTACATTTATCTAATTTGCTTTATAAATACAAAAACACACCCATCCATTCATCTGTTGCCATTTTTGGAGAGATGATATACTATTTTTTTTTTAACTATTATTATTTTTACTGCTTTTTATCCTTATTAATCTTACCACCTTTTTTGGCTTTTAGATTTAGTGTGTAAGACTCAGATTCCTTTTATTAAATCAACCTATATAACCTCTCCATTATACCTATTGCTCAACCCTTTTGCTTGTTGTTAAAGAAATACTTTTAGCATTTCACTGTAAATTCTCAAAGCAAAGGCTGCGTATTTTATTTGAAATAATGATGATTACATTTAGGCAGATTCTGCTTTGCTTACGCTGATTCAGTCATTAAGCTGAGCCATTAAAAGTGACTGAATGCCAAACGGCTGAAAGAAATATTAACCTTGCATGAAAAGCATGCACTAGACAAAATCACTCTTCTCTTTTATTATATCCTGTCAGATAAGGTCCTATTATACATCAGCCACTGCTATTTGACATTTTGAGACACTCTTGTACATACGGGTTTATGGGTGAATAACAAGAACTTTTTTTGTTGTTTATTATTTTCAGCACTCACCAAGGTCTGTTACTGAGCAGTCATCAGGCAGCTGGTCCAGCAGTGCACGTGTGTTTCCCAAAAGCGAATGTGTGTGAGAGTGCAGGAGCTGGATGCCATTACTTTCCGCGCCATCCAGTATGGTCTGCTGTGGGGAATTCTGATTGGACAAAGACGAGGAAGTGGAAGAAGAAGACGATGAGTTGGAGGTGTTCCCGGCACTGGCTCCTCCGCCTCCGAGCAGCTCCAGGCTGCAGTACTCGCTGGCCTCCTCGGGTGTCAACGGCAGGTCAAACAGGTCAGGCAGCGCGGCGATGTCATCCAGGTCGCTGAGGGTGGAGCTGGAGCCGCCGCTGCTGTAGGACCTGCTCAAACCCTCTTCGCCATCCTCCGCACCGCTGCCACAGACTCCATCTTCCCTGGGTAAAGAAAGAGTGGCAGAGCCGCCATTTCCAGACCCCACACACTCTTGGGACTTCTGGTGCTTCTGAACCTCAGCGTAGAGGCTGTCGCGCTGCTTCTTTGACATGCGGCCGAACTTCACCGCTGCAGAACAGAAATGCGTTTCATTATATTAGACAAACAAACACATCTTACAGGTGACTACTTGCTTTATTGCTTGGTTAACTGTACAGTATGTGTTTGACTGTCACATTTAAGCTAAGATAAAGATAATTTTATGTTGCTATACTTTGTACAATTTTGCTGGCATTGTACAGTAAAAGGATATCGATTTTTGGTGCAACTGTAAAATAATGTTTTTTTAGGCTAATTCAACAGCTTGTGTAAACATGCCTTCTTTTGTCCAATTGCAAGATATTTTACCTGACTTTGAATCCCCTTTTTATATATATGGGCACTGTACTACCCAGCCCTGGGTAGAAGACACACAGTAGAACGGGCCTATATGTGACCAACCCTCTTACAACAGCTGATCTCGATCTTTACTGGTGAGGTTTTCAAATTCCTCAGGCATCAGCTTTGAAACCGATCACACCCTTACGTGTCACTGAATACACACGTATCTATTTACTTCCCTTATTTAAGCAAAAAGTCTCAGCTTAACCAAAAAGGTTGTGATAAGGATAGAGGAAGTTGGTGAGGTGGATAAAGTGCATGTTTTTTGCGTGTATGTTTATTTACCATCTCGGCTCATGCCCAAAGCCAAACATTTCTGTAGGCGGCAGTGCTGGCAGCGGTTACGGTTGGTTCGGTCAATCAGGCAGTTCCTCTGGCGGGAACAAGAGTACATGGCATTGTTCTGCTGGCTGCGACGGAAGAAACCCTAAACACACACACAAGCAGACAAAATACAGACACTGTGAATGTGATGCAAACGTTCGATAAAGTGAGATTTGACACCAGGCCGCTACTCTCGGCTCACCTTGCAGCCTTCACAGGTGATGACTCCATAGTGGATTCCTGAGGATTTGTCCCCGCAGATCTTACAGGGGATGACCTCGATCTGAGCTGCATTAATGAAAATAAACATAGACAAGAGGTCATAAAACTGCTCCCTAACTGTCTCAAACTTACGAGGAAAGCATATTCAGTCATACTTTGGCTTTAATATCCAAGCATGCAACACAAAAACAGGAAGAAACATATTTAGTAAGACTTAGAAAAATAGTTTCATACAAGCCCATATTTGGCAAAGAAATGCTGTTTTGCACTGGCTTTCCTTTCTTCTAAATAATTTCCTTATTTTTAGGACACTAAAGTCCGACATCTGTCGCCCACACAGCCCTACAACTGTTCAAAATCTGGAAAAGTTTTAGTTTCACTCTCAAATTCTATTAATACAATTAAAGCTACTTTTACATCTCCATACCCTAAGCCAGGCACAAATTTAGCCATTAGACAACGCTATCAGGATTTCTCCAGCTAATAACCTCGGCCCAAATTAGGTCTTTTGTATCTGTATCTGTATCTGTAGACATTTAAAAAGGTCACCCATGCTTGTCTTCTTTTTGCAGTGAAACTAGTTCTGTTCTGTTAGACCATATCGTGGCTCTAGCTGGTACAAAATGAAGACTTTCAACATTTTCTCTTCGTTTTAGTTCTGTTATATTTGTCCTTGCCTTCTATCTCTAGCAGGAATTTAAGAGTTTGTAGGCAATGCTATAAGAGCCTGACTGGAGTTTGGAGGGTAAATAGGTTTCGGGTCAAAACATGTCCCATTACCAGGGCTCTGTATGCATTTCTCGCTCATCTGTAACAGTTTGTTGGATTATTTTTGTCCTGAACGCATCACTTTCATGCCTTCTGATCTCTGATCTTCTTTGGGTTGCAAACTGTTTGGTACACCATATGATTCATTAAAAAACAACTCACTTAAGGCCTTTTTATTTGTAATGTTAAGAAATTATTACCGTATATTGATGTTAACACAGATCACTGACAGTCCACTGAGTGATCTCCATTATGTAACATTAGGCTCGATTATTTGTTTAATGTCTGCAACAACCCCATAAATAAACAGTCCCACAATTAGCACACACTGTACAGGAGAACTTGCCATAAACTTTGTGTGTCTGTGCCCTGTAAATGGCCCCCATGAGGGAACAGAGTTCACAACCAGATATGAAATCACATGACACTCGCACATATGACATACACAAAGACTCGTTCTCTTTAGATTGTGGTAAAGACGACAAGAGCTATATCATATGATAGTTACTGCTGAGGTTTTCTGCCTGTACTAATCTAGACTGATTTACAAAATCAGCCTTTGTGCCACGCGGATCGTGTATGGAAAAGCACTTAAGCGTTGAGAAGGAATTGTTGCACTCTTAGGTACTGGAAAACACAACTTTCCACTTCTTTTTCTAATGACACAGTCGGCTGTCTCTTCTCTAAAACTGTTGACTGAAATACTCCAACTGATCAAGGCAGCTGCAGACATGCAATGGAAAAATATCACCCTCCCTCCCGCCTTCTCTTTCTCTCAGGTTCCCCTCCACCCCTCCCTCATCTCACGATTATATAACTCCTGTCTGTGAGCATTCCTAACAACACTCATTCAGCATGCTCACTCTAGCAACACTGACAACCCGCCCTGCTCAGACTCTCTTTCTCCCACTGGCTGAACTGCATTAGCAGCCTCTTGGTATTGGCTGAGTCATACGTCACTCGGGCGCTGTAGCCTGTCAGCCCATGTGGACGGTCTGTCCTACTGACACACTTTCCCACTGCGGGGGGAGAGGGAGGCGAGCGCGATCCCGGCGCTGCGGACCAGTTTTAAGGTGGAACTGAACAATGCTTAGACTTCGCCATAAAACATTTCCCTGAAGGTTTGTGGCTTGCATTAGCAAACTGGTTTGGTTACATAACAGCCAAATTTAACGAGAAAGGCGACGATAGCAGGCCTACACAAAACTGTGCATTACTTAATATCCAACACAGGCCTTCACACTTCCCTCCTACTTCTGTATTAATTAATTAGGGCTTCGCCTTGCTGTTATATTAAAGATAAACTATCCCTTACTGTCCCTGGCTGCTGTCCCTACAAACCATACCATTTCTGAACTTGAATGTCAGTTATTCAGCCCCCACTCCTCTCCCAGGTCTTTGACATTGAGCTTCTGCTTCTATTCCTGTCCTGTGCTGAGAGCCAGAATAACACAGATGCCCAGCCAGCCACCCCTGTTGCTACAACCACACATTTCACGGGCCTCTTTTTTGAATCTGTACAGAAATCCAAGAAAAACCAGAGACAGAAACAGACGCATCTACTTTCTGTTCATCTGTTTATGTTCCACTGCTGAATTAAGAACAACCATCCAGTTAAACTGATGTATATCATAATGATAATCTATCATTTTAGAGGCATGCCTTACAGATGAAGCAGTCGGTGTAAAAATTGGTTTTCAACTAGCAGCTTTACTGATTAATGGTTATTCTTAAACTTTCTTCTGACTGGCTGATTAATGTTTGATCTAAAAATGCCAGTAGGGATAGGATGGTAAAAAAATGCCCCCCTCAAACTGACACATTTAGATTTTGGACCAACACTGTAAAAGTATTATGTTTAGCCATCATTAGAGACTATGAAGGCCATGCAAATATGAGAAGCTGTACCCAATTTGTCCTCATTTTTGCAAACTCTGGTGCCTTTAGTGATTAAGCGATACGCAGAGTGGTTACTGTGTTGTCAGATATTTGGCTAATCTTTACAGAATTATTGCTGTTAGCCAACCACCTGATAAAAATTCAGCTGCTATAAATGCTAACAGCGACGCAGGAGTAGCCACACTAAACTGCAAAAAACCCATTTACCTTTAACCCTAAAAACTAGTCTGAAGTATCTGACCTTTAGCCCTCTTCAGGGAGCCTGCTCTCCAAAAGGATCAATAGCAGTTCTTCTTATTGTTAACATAACTCATATATCCTATAGCTTTATTACTGGGTGACAAATTAACTTAGTAACAAATGATGAGAAGTGACGCAAACAGCAAACGCAGGGTATTGTTTGAGTGCGGCAGGTGTTTCGTCCCTAAAACCTTTGGCGCACCCAAACCTTTTGCACAAAATAAACAGGGAACGGACTCTTTAAAGGCTCAGGCAAACACGTTGGCCTCACAAAGTTTATCAGGCAGCTAAATGTGTAACCTTGTTATCTCTACAGAGGCTAATTCAGTAGGGGTGGGGTATGGAGAGGCAAAGAGAGAAACGGGGAAAAAAAATCACAGATTTTGAGCTTCCAGCAGTTCACTTCTCGGCATCTAACGAGGAACAAACAGTCAGTAATTCATCCAGGAGCCGCCTGCCTTGCGGGTCAAATGGTCAGTATGTCAGTGTGTCAGTAGCTTAATAAAAGAGGAAGGTGAATTTTGACCTTCCACATGTTCCCTGAGACATACGTGCAAGAACACATGCATGCATGCCACTTCTCCATGACATAATAATAAAAACTGAATTATAAGAAGGACAATTTGATTGTGTTGATTTAACATAAGGGTTAAAATGACAAGAGATATACTAAGATTGACCCTAGTGTGTATAAAAGGCAGCGTGCCTTTGATCTTACTCATAATGACTGGCAGAAAATGTATTCAACAGAAGCTGGAGCTTTATACTGTACATACTGGAAACACTGAAGTACTTGTTGTATCATGCCTCCTAATTGGGTGTAGGCTTACAGTGCTTCACAGAGCTGTATAACAACAGTCCACTGTGACTGTTCCATGTTGCATTGGAACTACATTACATTGGAACTGTCTTAAACATCCTGACTGCTCGATTATATGTATATATATATATATTTTTATCCCTCTTAGAATAATATAACTTTAAACACAAGAACTTGAGACTGCAGCATGCATTCAATTAACATTGCAATCTGGCCAATCGTGCATTTAGCGTACTTTTTAAAAAAAAAAAAGACGCAAAAACAAGAGGCCCAAGTTGAGGCCCACTTGGGGGAGATTAGAACAGAGCTAAGAAAGTCACAGACCTCCTAAACTGGCTGTCAGCTTATGACACGAGTCTTGTGATCTTTCACTGTCTGCTAGGTTATAAATAAGTGGAACACATTTTGTAGAAGTGCTGTCGAGTGCAGCAAACGGGAGAGGAAGTGTCAGAGGTCCAGACATCACAACAGTCCAGAGCCCATCTGCATGCCTAAACATTTCGAATGACTCAACACTCTGAGACTAAAACGATTCAAGATGTGATAAAAAAGCAGAAAAAATGCTGATGTGTTTTTACAGTGAGGCACGACAAGTTGTGTGGTTAAACTACATTTTGAGTGCAGCCAACTAAGAAAGGGCTGTGGATTGTTTATATTTGAATATCCTGCCAGAAAGGGAACCTCCCTCCACCAGAACCCCCCTCCCTCCCTACCTCCCTATCTTTTAAAGAAAAAAGAAAAACCCTCTTTCTTCCCCTGCCAAAAAAAAAAAACCAAACTCCTTGCAGGTAATCTCCTTTCGTGTACATGATAGATTGTAATCCTTGCTTTCGCCAAAACTCCCAAATTGCCAAACATAAGCCGATCCAACTACAACACCGTCAGCCTGTTTAAAACCGCTGTAGGGGGTTGCTTATATGCTGCTTCTTTCCAGCGAGTAAAAATTAAAAAAAAATTCTTATGAAAGTTATTTGCATTTTTTGCAAATCTGAGGGCTAGTTTGATTTCATGTGAAATCTAATCTAACAATCTTTTGTATTTCACTATGAAAGCATAACCTTCCATGTATCACTAGGAGCTGCCCCCTTCCCAGGCCAAGTTCAAGTTCAGCCTGTGTTAGGGACCGACACGGTGAACACCGAGCCTGTAACCGCACATGGTGCCGCACGTCCGGGCGGCACGACGCTTCCAGGAGCCGCTTCCCCTCCTTCCGCTGTGAGTGCTGTATAACGTTGGGTGACATAACTAGGTCAGTGGAACAGCCAGGTCCCTCTCCCTCTGTACACTCACGCAGTCGGCCATGCTGTCACAGCCACCACATCACAACAATAACACAACTACACTAACTGCTGCTCAGATCCGTGTTGTAACATCAGCTGTAAAAACAAACCACTAAAACACTTTACACGCATTTGAAGGGTTCTCTTTTTTTAATATATGGACATATTAACAAAATATACGGTTATAAGTTTACAAATACAAGACTATGACTTAATTTGTTATTATTATAATGTTCGATTGTGTAATTATCGTTAAATGTGCCCTATTTAAGCTTTAGTTTAGCCGATTAGACACCTGATAAGGTCAAATAACATCTCGATTACATAATTCTAGTTTTGGTTAACAACATCCTCCTTCCACGCCCCTCCCTCGCCTCATTGCATAACCCCAACATGGATGCCCTGGCAAAATTTACAGGAGTCTCAGGTAAAATCGCGTCTTCTTATTTGTTTATATATTTATTTATTTAAAAAAAGGGTAGGTTTGTAAGATGTGTCACTGTACAAGTTATAAAGCACAAATGCGCATGTGTACATTTAGGACTAGGTCTGATGTTATCATAATAAGCAGACATGGAGGAAAAAGGAAAGAAAGAGAAGTAAACAAATATAACATTTAGCATTTGTCACGAGTGAACGCCATGGCTCCGGCGCTGTGTCCTTTAGCGTTTGGCGTGCAGCTCAGTGCGGCTATAATCCAGTCATGAGGGATTAACGCGAACTGAGAGGAAAACAGGCGCACTCACAAGTCCCTGTGCGCACACATGTGGCCGATCCAGCCCGTACATAAGCACAAAACACAAAGTTCACCCCAAAACACTCACGCATGTATTGTGACAATGAAAAAAAAAAAGGTAAACTTACCTCTCATTTTGGTGTTTTATTATTTCTAGAAAGAACGACGAAGACTGGACTACATGGGTTTACTGTAAGTGACAGTGCGGAGAGCGGGGAATAAAGCGCTGGAGCCAGAGTCAACTGGCTCTGTAAATATTAACTTCGTCCCAGCTGCAGGCAGCTTTCGCTAAGCACGGCAGGGAAAAAAAACTATCCGAAACTCTTCCTTTTTTATCGCTCGGTAAAGTCCGGGGAAAATAAAAGAGTGTACGAAATCGCTTTAGTTCGCATCGTAACTGTCTCCGCGCACTGGTGAATAGATTTGGATCGACTTTTTTTCGTCTTCTTGACAGAATAGTCCCACGGTGGAAGAGCGGTGCACGGACCCCCCCTTTTTGCCTCTGTGACTTCTCCGCCTGCTTTCCTCTCAGTCTACCCTGCTAACCTACTTTCTCCAAGCGTGGACTCTCACATGATCTCACTGCCGACAGCTCCTCTCTCAGCTCTCGCGGGGGCGCGCAGTCGGGAGCGCGTTTAAGGTGGCTTGGCGTTTGATTCACTAGTTTTTTCCCTTCCCCCTTGCCTCTTCACAGCACAGAGTTATAGTGTGAGAAATAAATATTATTACCATCCAGCAGGAAAAAGGAAGGCAATTAAACCTGCAGTCAGTTCTGCTTTAACAGGCTGTTTCTCCTCAGATAAGACGTAATTTACTGTAACAGCACAGGTTGTGACCTATAAATTAACGTAAATGTAATACCTGTATAATCACGCTTTGCTGAAGATGTAAACAAGCATCACGATGCTATCAAAAGGCTGTTGTTTACCAGAAAATATCTCCACCCTTACACACACACACAGACACACACCATTTGCACATATATACCAGATTTGCATTAATGGTGTATGGAAATGTGGCCCCAATGAAATGCAAAAATAAAAGACTCAAAGTGAATTTCTCTCCTGGAAACATAAGCTTGATGTTCAAGCTGATAAACTAATAATCAATTGGGTGCTCATTGAAGAATAAAGTAAGTGGCTTCAGCTCCTCAAATACTGGTTTCACGGTTCAAAGCGTGAATAAAATTGTGCTGTTTCTCCACTGACTCAACTTTTCCTAATTGTACAATGCCTCTTCTATTCAGCCTCTGTGCTTATGTCACCTTTTGCAGTTCTCGTCCCATTCCTGAACATTTATGAGCGACCTTTCTCCCCAAAGAAAGGGAGGGGGGAAACACAGGGGCAACGTGGATTTAGATTATTGTGACAAGGACTGATAGACCTTGTGGGTCTGTAAAATATTTATTTCAGCTTGTGCACTCAAATGAGCTTTGTTCCTCAGTGGTGTTCATCTGGATTTGGAAGAATAGATGGGAAAATATTCCTGGCTGTTTTTCCAGTGATTGCTCACCATCTCTCAGTTTATTCTCAAAGGAACTGAGCGAAGTTTAGACTCAGTAACCTCAGGTTTGCCTTGCAAAAGTCTGGTTCCTGTTTCGTGTTCATATTTCTGCAATGCACTTGCAAGGGCATGCAATAGAAATGCAGTTATCGCATTTGCATCTTATTTATTTAATCTCACTCTCAGGTCTCAACATCGGATGGTATTTCGACTCTTTTTAATTTTTGTTGCAGATGCATGGGTTATTCTGTTGCTCTTGTGAATCATTTGTTTTCATGCATTCTTTGTGTGGTTGTTATAGCAAATCTCCGTCTTTAACTGATTTATGACAATAAAAGGGATTCGCGCTCTGATCAATATGCGTGCTTGGGAAAGTATGAGCCTGTGGGTGTTAATGAGGATCTGGGAGGGTGGAGAAGCAGGAGGGGTTTGTGTGTGTTGCCGTAGCGGGTGGCCTTATGATGCAATGCGCTGGCATCACTGTTATGAAACAGCATGAAGGCAGAGATTACTCAAACTAGGTTAGTGGAGCATCTGAGCACAGAACACCTACAGCAACAGATTAAAAAAAAAAAGTTTCCTTCCTTTCCTCCATACACAGACACAAACACACACATGCAGACGTCCAGAGTCATTTGTTTTTTCCTCCGGAGATCCTTTTCCTCTTCCCCTTCCTTATTTTTCATATGTTATCTTTTTTATTTATACACTTCCTCGTCCTCATCGGTATCAGCCAGCGTGAAATAAATTCAAACTCCTCAGTGTTTTTAATCCTTCACTCACGATAAAAATCCTATTCTTTGTGGCACAGTTTTCCTTTTTTCGCGTCTTTCACCGTGCGTGCATCTCCTCCGAAGCCCCCCCGTTCTGTGATTCCCTTGACAACTACAGCGACACTTTGACCTTAGCTCTTACGTAACAGCTGTGCTGCTCAGTTAGACAGCAGAGGAAACAGAAAGAGAGACAAAAAGAGGGAGAGAGAGGGAGTTAGTGGGAGGCGAAGGGGAGCTTCGGCAGTGGCTCTTATATGGCAGACATTTTGTTGATAAAGTAAGAGGTGAAGAGGGAAGAGGCACGGAAGAAGAAGAAGAAGAGCTTAGAGCTGGAGAAGACTTTGGAAGGTTGCCAGGAGAAGCATAACAGGATGAGGGAGCAGATGGGGAGGCTGGCAAAAGTGATATATAAATGGATGGATATTTATATCAGAGAGGTATAGAAAAGAGGTATGCAGAAAAATTGGCTCTCTGAGATGAAACAGGCTGTGTAAGATCCCTTTGAATAATGTGTATAAGAATGTGTAGGATGGGGACTATAGCTATGGAAGACACATGGAAAGCATAGAGATGTGGAAGCACAGTGTAGCTGCTTTTAGTTCAGAGTAATTGATTTTTCACATTTTTCCACCACCTACTGAATCTGTGCTTGCCACTGAATCGTTGAATCGCAGGCTAGCGAGCCTTTTTGTTGTCATACACAAGGTCTTGTTGTGAGGAATGGAATAAGGTTTCTCCTGACTGCCATCAAAGCCGGTATAACCTCGTGACTGCCCAGGGTTGAATTTAAAGTCCTCTCACATCAAAGAGTCTTTGTAGGGACGAGGGACCAACTGTAACTGATTGGCTGCACATGGTTTCAATGGGGCCCCATGGGCGATCTCTCTCTCTCTCTCTCTCTCTCTCTCTCTGTCTTAGCAGCATCTCCTCCCGTCACTCCCATGTAGCTCCTTGTACACATTTATATGCAAACAGTGGTCAGTTTAACCAATATTTTACAGGTACTGTATTCACCCCTTTGTGCCCTTTCATTTCCTAATTTATACAGAAATGCTTTCACCCTCAAAAAGGCTGAAATTTAAACACACATGTGCGCATGCACTCAGTGTGTGCTGGGCTGTGCCAGTCACTTGGTTGGGATTATTTCAGGTTCCACTGAGCTGTAATCCCTACTTCCCTCATTCAGCTAAGCTGCCTGTTTTCTTCTGTTTCGAGGCTCCATTAATCCCCCCCTCCCCAGTTCAAAAAGCCATGGCGCTGTAATCTGGAGCTGTGAGCTTTGCTGCGTCACTAGGTCAGTGTGTCAGAAAGAGTGCAAGCGCTGTTCTCTCCTGTCACAATCTACTTTTCCTCCTCCACTTGACTCCACTTTACATCTTCATTTTGTCTCTATATTTTATATGTGTCATTCTCAGTTCTTTTTTTACTCCTTTCAGCTCCCATTGCAGCTTTACACTTGTGCATCTGTTTCTTCTCACTCCCAGTTTCCCCTTATCGGTTTCATTTTTCATGTACTGCACAACTTCACAGTTTGATAAAGCCTGCAGGATGAATAGTGCGAGTTCAATCATGGGTCACAAGGTACAGATTATCTCACCGAGCATTTCCTCAGCACTCTCTCCACTTGCATGTATCGTAATAGGAGCTCAGGCATGCTGTTTATAGTAGTGTTTTTGGCCTGTATAATAATCAGTTACAATCAAAAAAAAAAAAAATCAGCATCTTAGCGTCAACGGCACAAGGCTTGCCACATACAAAGCCGTATTTGAAAACTAAAACGTGACAACAGATCTTTTGATGATATCGTCCTGTTACACTCGATAGACCAAGATACTGAATGGGTATATTGGTTGTCTGCCTTGGCTTTGCTTTGGGGTTCTCTTCATATCTATCTGAGAAATGTTTTTCTGTGGCTGGTTTCAAGTACAGACCCTCTTCGCTGCACTTTCCTGTGGTGTGCTGCAAGGTTTACTGTTTCTGTTATGTCACGCACCCCTTCAGAAAATTTTGAGCCCGTCTTAAGGCCATTTCGTGCCGTCTTGTATGCAGATGACATTCGTATATATTGTAAGCATCAAGACGTTTCAGTTACGTTACAGGTCTTGCATGTGTGTTGACTCGCTAATAAAAGTTAATAATGAAAACACAGAAGTCTTTGTTCATGCCCCCGATAGATTTGTGGCTTGCGTAATGGAAACTCGAGCCTTTTGCTAAATCCGCCATCACCTTGGGGTAACTTTTGATTCAGCTTTCACTTTGGACGCTCGTGGTTAATCTCTGGCTTATTCTTGTTTTTAACCACTTAAGAAATATTGCCAAACTGAGTTTAAATGTGTCACGAAGTGAAGTGGAAATTGTTATTCATGCTTCAAGCTTCTTCTTGCTGGTAAATTGATCCGTTTCTCCTTTGGAGCTGCTGCTTTTTTTCCTGTGTGGCTTCATAAATTTTTATAAACTAAATAAAACACCAAGAAAAGCAAAATGTTTTATTTGAAGCATTTGTGTAACAAATAGTGTATTTGTTAATGTGGAATAAGGGGGCACTGTGGTGCACTGTGGTGCTGCAAACATCCTTGCAGCACTGCAAGGATGTTTGAATGGTTCGAATCCAGCAGCTGGCTGCGGCCTTTCTGTACGGAGTCTGTATATGTGTTGGTTCTTTTCAGGTACTCCAGCTTACGCCAGAGTCCAAAGGCCTACATGTTAGGTAAACTGGTGAGTCGCTTGTGTAAATGGTTATCTGTCTATCTGTGTTAGGCCTGTAATAAACTGGAGACCTGACCAGGGTGAACCTAGCCTCTCACTAGATGACAGCTGTGATAAGCTCCGGCCTATCCAAGAAAAGCTCCAAGAAAATCAATGGATGGACAGACATTTGGAATGCAATATGATCTCATTTGTTGGAAAAATTTGTTCACTTCCAATGAAATGGAAATGAACCCTAGAGGGCAAAAAGCAGACTTTATACAGAAGAGATTAGATGAGTTTATGCCAAGTATAACACATATATTTCCTCAAGAAAACAACAACAACAACAACATAATAACCCAACTAATTAGTTGTAAATATCTTATGTTCTAATATTAAATTGCATTTCCTAGTGACTCTAAATAAGCAAATCCAAACTTTGACAGGCGTTTGTTTTATTTTACAACTATCTGTCCAGTTATAAGATTTCTAGATATTGTCCCAGCAGTTTTTATCTTTCTGAAAAAACATCCTGAGATTTCCTCAGTGGTACAGTATTTTATTATTGACCCACATAAACACTCAGCGCTTGATCACCAGCAAACGTGGCGTGTGCAGCATACCAGTGTGTCTGCTAAACAGGACACGTTTTTCTTTCATGTTGCTAAATTCAGACATCGTTATTTGAGTTTGTAAACGACTTAACCACACACGCACACACGCACGCATATGCCTATGTTTAAATTTCTACAGTATGTCTGAACTTGTCTTGACAAACACAATCAGAAACAAAGCTCTCGTTCTGTCACTCACTGCCTTTTCCCCCACCCTTCCACGTTTCTCTCCTCTTTGTTCTTCACAAAAGCAGGTTCACGTCCACACCCACGAATGCTTGAATAGAGGGAGGACTCTGCGGTGTTGACGCACTCGGACTACTCATAGAACCTCTGATTTAGGGAATTCATCATCTAAACAGTCGACAGCCGTGATTGATTTCATTTGTTCAGATCCACATCTGATAACAGTGGGATTTGATGCGACGTCACATACTGGCCTGACTCAGTAGCTTGTGCCTGTGTTAACAATACATCTGAGATCTGATGCAAATACAAATGTATGGCATGCAAAGTTGTGGGAAGAGGGAAGAGAGATCGCTATGGCAACAAGGTTGTGTTTATCTCCAGCATGAAGCAACGTGCTTGGTCATGTGAACTTGACCCAGTTACACCCAGCTCATTGTGACTGCGCACACACTGAGACACACACCAAATGCACATGGATTAGCACATGTAATAGCACATGGACTGACAACAGTGTGATATTTCCATCCACGGTAATTAAGGCCACTGAGCCAGTGAATAGAAAGAAGCTACTTATTTCTCTTCTCTGTTTTCTTTTCCACCTCACATTGATGTGTTTCCTCAATCACTGATGACCTAAATCTGCTGTGTGCCATCAGGCAGGGCACTACTGGACAACCACACTCTGCTGCTTTGTCTCACTGTTGTCTCCTCCTTTTCTTTCATCATCCCATACTCCCCTCACATCCTTGCTTCCCTTCTGCTTCTCTTAAATCCAGCTTCTCTAAGTGCCTCCAATGATCTAATCAGGGGAGAGCGGTGCTTTTTCACTACATATCCACGGCTAAAAAAAACAAAAAATCTGTGAATTAATCTTTTTTTTTAATTATTTTGCAGCCCATTTATGGTTGTTGACTGGAGTTTGTGATATTTTCTTGTTTGTGAGATCAGCTCTTCACTTACAGATAGTAGGATCTATTTCCTGGTTGTTGTTTACCGAGAGGCATTTAGGAATCAGGCATGAGTGAGATTGGTAATTCAGTTCATATATAACCTCCCAAATGACTCATCGTAGAACGGCAAGCAGAAACGGAGACATCCAGTGTCGGGATTGTGCCATAACATGCTGGACTTATGTAACACATGGAGTTAGCACTTGTGCTTATTTTGTGATTTCCAGTCCAAACTGTTTGAAGAGTGTGTCAGACGCATCGCAAGTAACAGGCCGAGTATGTTATGGGTTTCACAGCTTGCAAATAAATGCATTAATTTCTGTCTGCTGTATCACTGACGTGCACCAGCTGAGTTTCTGTAAGAGGATCTTGTTCCCAAAGCAAACAACACTTTATGGTGGCCACACTAGACTGTTCCTCCAAATGTGCAAAAGTCTAATCACAGATTGACAACCCCCACAAACATTATGCAATGCCGGACCATTATGTAATCCGTAATCACAACAAGAAGCCGGGCCAAATCATTGAAACTTTGGCCGATTAGCGGGTCCACATGGTGCAGCTGATTCATGTCGCTGGGCTGGCATCAATGAAAGTTGTTTTTGTGTAGTTATTTGGTTGGATGCTGGTTGGGAGGATGTATCAGTCAGTTAATGAAATGGAAGACTGTGCTGTGTTTTTCAGCTTCGGGGGGTTTGCAGAAAGTCTGCATTGCGTCACAGCAGGGAGCAGAGGAAAAAGGAAAGGAGACAAGCAGGAGGGGGAGAGGAACAGGGGCACAGCCAGGGGAGAGAGGGGTGTGTCTTCACTGACCTAGTTA